>CAUYPK010114949.1:0-19713 GCA_963574355.1 Loris lydekkerianus
TGCAATAAACAGTCTAGTACAAATGTCCTTGTGATAAAAGGATTTTTTTTCTTCCAGGTAGATGCCCAATAATGAGATTGCAGGATCAAATGGGAGGTCTAGTTTGAGTTCTGTGAAGATTCTCCGTACTTCCTTCCAAAAAGGATATATTAGTTTGCAGTCCCACCAGCAGTGTAAAAGTGTTCCCTTCTCTCCACATCCACGTCATTGTCTGCAGATTTGAGATTTTGTGATGTAGGCCATTCTCACTGAGGTTAGGTGACACCTTAGGGTGGTTTTGATCTGCATTTCTCTTATAATTAGGGACGCTGAGCATGTTTTCATATGTTTGTTAGCCATTCGTCTATCTTCTTTAGAGAAGGTTCTATTCATCTCTCTTGCCCATTGATAGAAGGGATTGTTAGCTTTTTTTACGTTGATTAATTTGAGTTATCTGTAGATTCTAGTTATCAAGCTTTTATCCCATTATAATATGCAAATATTTTTTCCCATTCTGATGGTTGAATCTACAAAGAACTCATATAAATCAGAATGGGAAAATGTATCTTTTGATAAACAGAATGCTAACCACTATACAGCCTTGTATGTACATATTTAATTCAGCTTGAGAAAGATCAGATCCCACTGTAGAAGTTAGCATATATGGTACAATTGTCAGAATATCCATAAATGATATGTTAAAATATTTTTATAGCTTATACCATATGTATTGCCAATATTTAAGTGTTTAAAACTATAAAATTAGTAGGGTGTTATTATATGTTTTAACCTAATAGATATATGTGAATCATGTAACTTAAATGGTTCCCAAATACTTAGTAGTAAAAAATAACAAGAAAATGAATATGGTTAGTCAATTATCCATGGGAAATTCAAGTCCACAAAGAATTTCTGACTTTATATAGAGAGAAGTCCATATTTGCCACCTTCTACTAGCCAAATTGAAATTATCACAAATCTCACCTCCTTCATTTCAGCCCTGACACATACTGCTAGTCAAATGTTTATTGCAACTTTTTCTTTCCATAGATCACTTATGGGGATTTCTGGTTTAAAAATGATGGCTCTTGAAACTTTCTTAAAATGAGAGTAGGGGAATTAAAGTGATATTTACCTGCAAGAAGAAAACATAGGAAAGAGGAAGCAATAAAATATAGAAGATGAAAAATTTGGGGAATATGCAAACATAATGAAGGAATTAGCATATCTGAAGAAACTGAATACTAATTGTGAAGACCCTGGGAAGTCTTAGGAATTTTAGGCACCAGCTAGTACAGAAGGCAGAGATGAGGGTGAGTTGAAATTAGGGGGATTTATCAAAAGTGTGTCTTAGAATCAATAGATCCCCACACCCCTCAGCCCTTTCCATAGAATTAAAGTGCCTACCTCTTCCCTAGACAACTAGGAGACTGGAGGTTTATTCTCTAGAGAAATTATACTAGAAAAGCTCAAGACCTGGGGACATCAGGTACAGAGGAAGACAGGGGACAGTTTCTACCTTAAAAATAAGAATTAAGTGAAAGTCCATCTACTGAATAAGATCACCTGTTACCCCCAAGGCTCAAGTCCTGCTTGGCTCCAGAAAAACTGGCAGTAAAGAAGAGATTAGATGTTTCCAGAAAAATGGAATTGACCTTACAGAAAAGACCTATTAATACTCTTATTTGGGAGTCTTTACTTATACAAACAGAATGAAAGTCAAGTGTTGAGAAGCCCCACAAAAAAACTTCTCATTCCTTTTTTAGTGTCTAAAAATTCTTAAATATGAATAGGAAAGAGAATTATCAGACATCAGAAACCAAGACCAAGATATAAAAAGAGTAGAGAAAGAACATAGGATAGCTAGACACCTATAACTAATATACCTAGAGATAGAAGAGAAAATATTAGATCATGAAACAAAAAGATTTTGTTAAAAAATAGCCGGGCACTGTGCCTCACGCCTGTAATCCTAGCACTTGGGAGGTCGAGACAGGTGGATTACCTTAGCTCACAGATTCAAGACCAGCCTGAGCCAGAGCAAGACCTACTCTCCAAAAATAGAATTGTGGCAGGCACCTGTAGTCCCAGCTACTAGGGAGGCTGAGGCAAGAGAATCACTTATGCCCAAGAGTTTGAGGTTGCTGTGAGCTGTCACACTATGGCACTCTACCATGGGTGACAAACTGAGACTATGTCTCAAAAAATATATATATTTTATTAAAAATAAAAATTAAAAGAACAAAGATATGTGCCTGAGAAATAAAATTATCATTGCAACATCACAACATTAAATTGAAATTGTAAGGTAAATCTTCAAAAAGAGCTGATAAATTAGAGACCAAGAAATGAACAATGAAAAATAAAAGATGGTAAAGTTAAAGGATCAATCCAAGAAGTCCGGTATCTGACTAAAAGAGTTCCAGGGAAAACATATGGAAGAAAATAGAAAAAGATAATATAAGGCCATTTCCCAGAAATGAAGGACATGACTTTTAAGGTTAAAAGTGCTTGCCAAGTTTTCAGCATGTTGCAAAAAAAAAAAAAAAAAAAAAAAAAAAAAAAAAATCAGATTAAAGGCATATCATGTGACATTTCAGAAAAGCAGTAAGATTCTGAAACCTTCCAAAGAAAGGAAAAGGTTGCCATAGATAGAGATAGAGAGATAAAGATTCTAACATCTTTCAGAAGGAGGGAAAGATTGAGATTGAGCTAGCTAGTGGTTCCAAGGAATCCAACCTTTGGCCTGTGGTACACGCTGGTTTTGTGAGGACCTTTTTTGCTTATCTTTGGTGTTGGATATCACAAAAAGTATGTATAGACCTTTGCCCTGTTTTTTTTTTTTTTTTTTTTTTTTTTTTGCTAATCAGCTTTCATTAGTCTTTATATGGCCGAAAACGATTCTTATTCTTCCAAAGTGCAGCAAAGAAAAACAAACAAAGGGTAGACACCCTGAAAGAGAAGGCAAGTTTGAGACTAACAGAGAAAGATAGAGACAGATAGTTAGATATAGCTAGAGAATCAAGCAGACAGGAACCAGGTCACTAATGGATTGACAATCACAATGGCATCAGAACTCTTACCAGCAATACTTGAAGGTAAAAGCTAAAGAATCTGTGTATCTACATTTCTGAAGAAAAATAATGTTCAACATAGAACTCATAAAAATTTAGTCATGCATTCAAGCTCTCAAACATTTACTTTCCAAGCACCATTCCTCAAGAAGCTACTAGAAGACAAGGTCCATGAAAATTCAATACTAAAACAATTAAGAAGAAAATAGGATCTAGGCTATAACATAAGAAAGAGGTAAAAGGAAAACCTAGGATTCCAGTTGTGCAGCTGTTGTAGAATCAGGCAGTTTCTGAACAGAGGCATGTTCGGCTCAAGCCATCTAGAGTTTCCACAGTTAATACCCCATCAGATGTGACCTCATAATATAAAATTATAAAACAGAATAGAAACACTATAAATGATAACAAAGGAAAAACTAGATCCTCCTCAGATAATAAAATGTTATCAAAAATAAAAATGAAATAAGCATGCTTAAAATGCTTGAAGATACAAAAGACAAAATCAAAACTTCAAGAAAGCAACAGGGTACTACAATAAACCAATTTGCAAAAGAACCTAGTGGATCTTCTTTATACCTAATCAATGGAATAAAAAAAACTCAATGGATGGTATAAACAGAAACTTAAGATAAAATTGAAAAGAATTAGTTATATGAAGCCACTAGACAATCTAATACATACCCACATAATTTTGAAAAAAAAAAAAAAGAGAGAGAAAAACTCAAATCAATTCAAGGTGGGTGGGGGTGGGGGAACAAGGGAATGGCGAGAGGGGAGGAGGAGGGATAGGGATGGGGGTTATGGTGTATGGCACACCTTTTGGGGGCAGAACACAATTATAAGAGGGACTTTACCTACCAAATGCAAACAATGTCACCTAATTCTTTGTACCCTCAATGAACCTGAAACAATTAAAAAAAAAAAAAAAAAAAAGGGATTAGTGAACTGGAAGATGATCTGAAATTACCTAACAGCACAGAGAGACATGGAAAATATTAAATAAAACTTAACAGATATATTAAATAATATGTATAACATATATCTAATTGGAGTTTTGAAAGAATAAAATAGGGAGGAGGCAGTATTATTCAGATAGATAAAGGTAACAGTTTTCCAGAAATACTAAAAAACATGAATCCTCAGATTTTGAAAGCCAAGAAATCTCAATTACAATAAATGAAAATTCTACTTAAACACATTGTAATGAAACTGCAAAACTTTAAAGACAAAAAGAAGACCCTAAAAACATCTGCGAGTGGCGGGGGGAATTATTACTTACGAAGGAATGAAAACAGATTTCTCAGCAGCAGCAAAAAGAAGTAAAAAGAATATACTCAACCTTCTATGTAGAATATTATACCCTACTGAATTATTATTTAGTAACTGGGATGCAGTAAAGCCGTTTTCAGAAAGCAACCAGTCAAAATTAAGGCATAAAAATAGAGGGCTCTCAAACGTATTTTTTGACAGATATTAGGAAGCTGGACAGCGGAAAAGGCACAAATAGAGTAATTGCTGTGTTGGTACATAGAAAGCCCCCGTTAGACTGACTTTAAAATTCTGTAAAAGTGATTGGGAAGATACAGGACATAGACATTTTAAAATAAGCAAAGAGTAAGAGTTATTCCAGGAAGGAAAAAAGGTTATGCAGAGAAAGGAAATATAATTAGTGTATAAAATATTTAACTCAGCAGCAAACAATATTAATCATAATTAAGAGAAACCCTAAAAATTGATTTTTTTTTTAAATTTCGTTTCGAAATAGAGATTCCCAGGAAGCAACACTAGCACAGAGAGATCTCATGTACCCTTCAACCAATGGTTAGGTTTCACATCGTATCTAATATCACTTCAATACCAGGAAATTGACAATGGTCTGTGTGTGTGTATATTTATTTGTGGTCTTATGCCATTTTATCACATGTTAAATTTGTGTAACCACTGCCACAATCAAGATACAGATCTATTTCATCTCTACAAAGATCTCCCTTGGGCTGTCCATCCCCTTTACACCCACGACCAACATTACCATCTACCTGGCAATCACTAATCTGTTTTCCATTTCTATAATTTTATCATTTTGTGACTATTATTTAAATAGAATCATGCAGTATATGGCCTTTTGTGATCACTTTTGCAACTAAGCATAATGCCCTTGAGATCCAGGTTGTTGTGAGTATGGTTATTTGTCCTTCTTACTGCTGAGTAGTAGTATTTCATGATGCGGATTACCACATTCTGTTTAACTATTCACCTGTTGAGGAACATTATGGTTGTTTCCCCTTTTGGGATATTACAAATTATGCTGTAATGAACAATGTGTACAGGTTTTTGCATAGATACAAATTTTCATTTTTCTGGGATAAGTGCCCAGAAAGTAAAATTGCTGGGCCATATGGTAAATGTATGTTTAGTTTTTTAAAAACTATAAAAATTATTTTCCAGGTGTCTGTATCATCTTACATTTTCACCACCAATGCATGAGTGATTTTTTAATTGAATTGTTTGTTTTCTGTTGTTGTTGAGTTGTAGGGGGTATCTATATATTAAGGGTATAAAATATTTATCAGATATACAGCTTACAAATATTGTCATCCTTTTGTAGGTTGCCCATTCACTTTGCTGACTTTTCAATAAAATATACCAAAGTTTTAAATTTTGATAAAATTTAATTCTGTTTTTTCTTTTGTTGCTCATCCTTTTGATATCATATCTTAATATCCATTGCAAATCCAAGGTCATGAAGGTTTTCCCTTCCTTTCATTGATTGATTGATTGATTTGATTTTTTTCTCACTCTGTCGCCCTTAATAGAGTGTGGTGGCATCGTAGCTCACAGCAACCTCCAACCCTTGGGCTTAGGCAATTCTCCTGCCTCAGCCTCCTGAGTAGCTGGGACTACAGGTGCCTGCCACAACGCCTGGCCATTTTTTGTTGCAGTCTGGCCGGGGCCGGATTCAAACCTACCACCCTTGGTATATGAGGCCGGCTCCCTACCCACTAAGCCACAGGTGCTACCCCCTTCTTTTTATTTTTAACAAAGGTACTTTTTAGCCTTATCATATCTAGTCAGAATGTATAGAGCTTCTCTTTGTCAACAAAAGACTAACTTTAGTTCATGTTCTGATATAGAATGCTCTACAACTTTATACTGTCTACCGTGCATTCCTTTCTAAAGCTGAGGTTCGATATATAGTACTTATGGAGAACTGAACAAAGAGCACGTAGTGAATCCATTTCTCATGTCATCACACTCCATATATATGAATCATTTTGTTTTGACCCATTATAAACATGATTTTTACTTTATTACAAAATCTTCAGAAGAAATTTCTTATCTTTAATTGAAAAATTATAGATATTAAGTTCATTTGTGTCTCTTGCGGCCTATAGAACATTTTTTAAAAAAGAGTAGATGGAAAAGACCTGTTTTTTGTTTTGTCAAGAGTGGTGGTAATTTCTGTTTTATTACTAATCCCTGATTTTCACATATACACGGGTAAACAGGAAGGCTGTAAGTGAAAACTGAATTAGTTTAATTTTTTATTATTAAATCATAGCTGTGTACATTAGTGCAATCAAGGGGTACAATGTGCTGGTTTCATATACAATCTGAAATATTTTCATCAAACTGTTTAGTATAGCCTTCTCTCTACACCCATTTTTCCTTCTATTTATCTTTCATAATTCATAATATAGAAAATGAGTACATTTATTATTCCATTTAAAGAAATTCAGTATACCATTTTATACTATTCCCTGATAAAAATCAAACTGATGCACCGTAATTGGTGGGGCCACACCTATGGTGCATCAGTTTAATTTTTATCAGGGAATAGTATAAAATGGTATACTGAATTTCTTTAAATGGAATAATAAATGTATTCATTTTCTATATTATGAATTATGAAAGATAAATAGAAGGAAAAATGGGTGTAGAGACACAATCATACACACAGAAATCATAATGCAGAAAAAGAAATATTAAGGAAAACAAAGGTGGGAGAACATATTAGAATTCCCAGAAACAGACCCAAGTTAAGAATTTAAAGCAAACTCTGAGTAAAAGCACACTATGAGACAAAGGGAAGGGAATAAAATATCCATAGGTGTAATTTAATCCCATGAGGGAAATTCTGAGTGTATGTAGTAAAAATATATGCTTAAGAGTCATCCTTTCAAAGGGGTGAGATAGCTGGGGCATTTATACACCAAATTCTGCTAATTGGTTGAGGACTGCTTCCAAAGAGAAGTTATCGCCATAGCATTTCTGGCATACTAATACCCTGGGAAGAAAAATACTTCTGTGTCCAGAGTATGTCTGAAGTTATTAGAGAAAAAGAAAGTTGATTTTCACAATTGAAAGCCAGGCCTGTGTGCACTGAAGTGGTGAGGATGTTTTGTTTTTAAAGTCATAGGTCTAAGAAGAAAATCCTATGATGGTTACCTCATAGGCAAAAATTTTAATTTGATAGGTTCAAGGTGTATTGGCTAAGAGAAATGGGGAAAGGTTGTTCCTCATGACTGAGGAATAATTCTACTCTAAGAAATTTTTATTTTATTGAACAACATTGCCTTATGCCATGATATGATACATTTAAATTATATATGGAGTCTCTATTAAAAGGAAATAATTTTCAGCAATGCTATGTAATGAGTCATGGCAGCCTAAGGGATTCCAGGACTCTAATTCAGAGAGTAGTTTTCTAAGTCAGTAGTTCTCAATATGGGATGATTTAATTCCCCAGAGAACATTTAACAATGTCTAAAGACATTTTTAGTTGTCACATTAGTGGTGGGGGTGCTACTATCATCAAGTGGGTAGAGGACAGGGATGATGCCCAACCTTCTACAACACACAGGACAACCAGCCACTATAGGAATTTGCTCTAATATATCAATAATATCAACTTTGAGAAATCCTGCCCTAAACCAGCACTGTGATGTGAATTCTCTGTGATGATGAAGATATTTTTTATCTGTCCTGTCCAATATGGTCACATATGGTTATTGACCACTTGAAATATGACTTGGGTGACTGTGGGCTAGAGGTGATGCTACATACTGAGGAAATACGTATGAATAAGATACAGACTTTGAAGTCAGCATTCATGGTCTAGTAGGGGAGACAGATTCCTAAAATTACTTATTGTAATAGATCCTGGTAGTATTGTTAACACAAGATGAACAACATGCTAAATTTGGGTAATCAGGATTCAGGCAGACAATTAACAGTTCTCTTAGGTGGATTTCCACCCTTGAGTCAGAGCACTGTAATGTATAAAAGCTGTATTATATGCAAAAAAATAAATCTTTTGTCATGCAACTCATTGCTTCATCTTTTTTTACCCCTTTGTCAGAGAATACACATAAAAGACTGGAATCTGATGGAGGTATTCTGTTTTATTTATATTCCTATTGAGTTTCTCAAAATAGTTACTAAGGAAGTCTAATAGAGTATTGATTTTTTTAATAAAGGATACTATAAATAGCATGACAATCTCTTCAACATTTTAATCAAGCTTAAAATTAGTCTTGCAGTTGAAACAAATTTGCCCACAGAAATTATTGGAGAACTTAAAGAAAAATCTTAACATAGCATAAAAAATTGATGGGCCACCTAGGCTGTGAGAACACTAAAATCCAAATATAAAATATGGTTAGCCATTGTCACATCTTTCTTTGAAGCTTAAGTAACTCAATATTCCCAGTAGGATACCCAGTGATTCAAAGTGACACATATACTGTCATTTCATTTTCCTTCCCAGTGTGCTAGTACAATTTGTATCCATAGAAATATGTGGAAAAATCTATTAGTCTTGAGTGCCAGAACCAACTGAAAGGAATCTTTGTCACCTAAACAAATAAATTAATGATAACATAAGATAAACAATCATATTAAGTTACACTGGCCTAAAAAGATAAAATCCAGCCTATGAATTTAAAAAAGGAGAAAAGATTGGCTATACAGCAACCCATTAGACAATAATGTGTTTTTGCCATTCAGTAAAAAACCGTATTTGAGGAACAAAATTTTCTTATAGAAAAATTCCAAATAATATACACAGATACTCATTTTATGGGATGTGGAATTTAATCTTCCCTCCCTATAATTTTGGTATGAGATGAACTTGGTAACCTAATTCTAAAGAATTGAACATCGAAAGATAAAAATAATTTCATAATGAAGAAGAAACCTGGCAGGCACCACCTTAGCTAAGCTGTCAAGTGTAACATTACTGGTAAGAATCATATTGATATGATATGATGAAAAGGATACCTCATGTCTCTGATATTCTTTCCCCAGACCATTAGCCTCAGTCTAATCAGTACAATACTTCAGTCAAAATTTAAGAGACATTCTAGAATGTATCTGACTAGCCCTCTTAAAGAATAAGAAACTGAAAGACTGTTACAGAGTAGAAGAGACAAAAAAAAAAAAAAAAAAAAAAAAAGCACAATGACCAAATTAAATGTGATTTTCTAGATTGGATCTTAAAACAGAAAAAGGACATTAGTGTAAAAACTAATGTAATCTAAATAAAGCCTATAGTTTTGGTAATTCTGTTGTGTCAATGTTTATTCAAAAGTTTGGATTAATGTACCATGAGCATAGAAGATGTTATCATTAGAAGTTGTAAGCCAGGCATGTAGAAAATTGTCAGATACATTTTTATGTAAAATAATGAATTAGTGAATCATTTATGTTTGTATTATATTAAGTGCTAATTTTCTAAAGATATTAAATCATTATTTCCATAAAACTATAAATTTAATATGTGTCTAACATTTTATTAAACCGTTAGCCGATGAAAAGAATTAGTAAGATGTTACAATTAGTTCAGAGGAAAGTCTAAAGAATAGACACATATATAAAAATAGGAATGCTGATATGAATTTGATAACAGATTCAATACTCAACGTTATCTGTATGGCAGGAACCTATTGTACTTCATATAACAAATACAGTTGCATCTCAATGAACAAGAATCATTTGCATCACTACCAGCCCTATATGAGTCTGCAGAGTTGCAATACAACCCAACTGGAGACTAAGGTACAGACTCTTAAAAAATCCGCTATCTCCTAAGTTTTGTTAGATAATGTATAGGAGTCCATTAAAAAGACACACAGTAATCTTTTAACCATTTTAGTCTTTCATTATTTTTAAATTTGTGTAAAGAACTTAAACCAAACTGAATCAGTCAAAAATGAGGACTTTGGTTTGAATAAACTCAAACTAAACTCAATTCAAATACTAATATTTTATTACAGTATGCACCAAATCATAGTCTGGTATTATTTGGGGGGGTTTTCTTTATTTTTTAGTTAGTTTATTTTTATTTTTATTTTTATTTTTTGCTGTTTTTGGCAGGGGCTGGGTTTGAACTGCGACCTCCGACATATGAGGCCAGCACCCTACTCCTTTGAGCCACAGGCACTACCTGGTTTCTTCTTTATTTTACACTAGTGTAGACAAGTAAAGTTACAACTGTAATTTGTTAAGAAAATATAAAATGAAAGCAAAATCATAAGGTCAAAATACTAAATTAAATGAAATCTACATACCGTATATACTCGAGTATAAGCCGAAAAACCTGAACTCAGCACAAATTTTGTGCCGGAAAAAACTCGGCTTATACTCGAGTATATATGGTACTTTCAGATTATAATATAATATCTATATCCCTGATTTGCTTTTTATAAACCTCATTGTTCTTAAGTTGTTCATGATTTCTAAGCTATTTAACTAAGTGGTATCTCTTCATTACCTAGACTTTGAACTTTGGCTCTGTCTATACTGAGCCAAGTAACAGTGAGAAATTTTATGAACATCTTTATACCTCAGTTTCTTCACCTGAAACTGAAAATACAGTAGAACCTCTATAAGTTGACCTATTTTATATGATTTTTTGTAAGAATTAAATGATTTGATTGTGTCATGTGCTTAGAACAATACCTAACAAATAGGCCCTCAATAAATAATATTTATTGCAGTCTGTTCACCTGCAAAATTCCTTGTTCATCAGTGTTTAAAAAGTAATCCTTGAGACTTCTGGCTTCTTCACCAGAATGCCCCATTTGTCTCAAATTCTTCATGTCAACTAAAATTCCTTTACATAAAACAATAAATAAACTTAGGATGATTCTGAAAGGTGGAATGAAGTGGCAGGCTGCCTAGGGATCTCTGGGCTTGAGGACTGACACACGAGGGAGTCCTCTGGGTTTTCTTACTGCCTCTTGCATATCCTGATGCAAGTACTGAAGAAGTCTCCAACCTGGAACCACCAACAGCCACAAACAAGAAAAGCTCCAAGAAAAGCCAATTCCCCCTAGCCGTAGGAACAGAAAAACGGTGGCCAAAGAACAAAAAACGTTTTGGCAATGCCTGACCATCTCCAACCAAACACTAAAGGAAAAGTGGCACAATTCCCTCACCCAGAGATAGAGCAGGGCTGAGAGAAAATTGACCCCATCTGACCCCACCCTGCTCAGATCAAAGTGCTCAGATCCTCCCCCCCAGGTGGTGGTGGTGGGACCTAGCAAGGAGCCGACCTTCAATCCCCCTGCCCTACCACCTGACAGACGCAGGCAGAGCACTAATTCTTCTACAGGATGGTCTAGGCAAGCCAACAGGTGAGTTGAGCCTACACCCCTCTCCCCCAGCAGTGAGGCCTAAAGAGGTGATGGAAGGTTTGTCTAGGCATCACTTGGCTTCATAAATTTCACTGTGTCAGCAGGGCCCAGTAGGAAGCTGAGCCTTCACCCCCACCCAGCATCAGGAAGGCTGAACAAGCAAAGCAGGGAAAGTCAGCCCTCTGCCTCCCTACTCCCTAGCACACAGGTGCCTAGAAGGGAGATGAAAGACTGAGCCAGTTTAAGTCGTTGCCCCATGTTCACTGACAAGGTATCAACAGGATTAAGGGAGGAGCTAAACATTCATTCCTTCTGTAATGAGACAGTAACAGTCAGTGTTCACTTTTGCCACAATGGTGTCAACAGAACCCAGCAAGAAAATATACACCCACCTAGGTCTCATACCATCTCTTGATAGTGGAACTGCCTGCTAAGAAAAAAAAGATTAAATGGATCCAGAGTTTCCTAATATCTAAGTTTTCCAGGATACAGTAAAAAATTACTCATTGTATAGATGCTAAAATACTCAATAAGATCCTAACAAACAGAATCCAACAACACATCAAAAGTTTTTGTATTTTTAGTTCTAAACTAAAAATTGGTTCTTCTTTATACCTTCCATGTCTTTGCTGAGACATCCACTTTCTACTTTTTTCTCAAGTGTGGCATGCTGCTTACTGCAGTGCTTTTGTCATGGCTGTTTTGAACTCCATGTCAGGTTCTCACTAACCTCCTCTACCTAAAGCATGAGGGATGCTACAGGGTGGGATGGGCATTCTGGCCCCTCATGTGGACCCACTGTTTCCAGGTGGATGAGCTTATCCCTTCAGGATCCTTCACTGGGCCCCCTCTGCCACCACCATAGTGAGCAGGAAGGCACACCCCATCACTGCCATTCAGGGTTGGATATTCAGGCTCCCTATGTGGTTTCTCCTGACCTTGGGGTCCTGGTTATTGGCTGATGGTAATGAGAATCCAGTCTCCTCACTAATCCCTCTCTGATGCTACCTGGAGGAGTGTTGGAAACAGCCTCATGAAGATGGAGGTCCAGGCTCTCCATCTGCCTGGTTGGCATGTTGTGTGGGGTCATGGTTTTTATGTGGCATGTGGCTGGAATAGGTTTCTGTCTCACCAGCATGATCCTTGCCTGTTTCTTTGTCCAGACAAACAACTTTTGTTGGACTTTTCCCCTGTGCATGTTGGAATTTATGGTTTTATGACTTCTTCTGCATCAAGTCTGGCATTTCTGAATCAACAAAGCAACCCAGCTAACTCATCATCATGCCATTCTCTGGGTCCCAGTGTCCCCAACCCAGCCAACTCACCACCATGCCGTTCCCTGGGTTCCAGTGTCCCCAATCCAGCTAACTCACCACCATGCTGTTCCCAGGGTCCCATGTCCCTGAGCCAGCTAACTCACCATCATGCCATTCCCTGGGTTCCAGTGTCCCCAACCCAGCTAATTCACCACCATGCTGTTCCCAGGGTTCCAATGTCCCCAACCCAGCCAACTCACCACCATGATATTCCCTGGGTCAGCTAACTCACCACTATGCTATTCCCAGGGTCCCAATGTCCCCAACCCAGCCAATTCACCACCATGCCGTTGCCTGGGTCCCAGTGTCCCCAACACAGGTCACACAGCACCATGCCATTCCTGGGTCCCAGTGTCCCCAACCAAGGTAACTAACCACCCTGCCGTTCCCTGGGTCCCAGTGTCCCCTACCCAGGTAACTCACCACCCTGCCGTTCCCTGGGTCCCAGTGTCCCCAACTCAGGTAGCTCACCACCCTGCCGTTCCCTGGGTCCCTGTGTCCCCAACCCAGGTAGCTTACCACCCTGCTGTTCCCTGGGTCCTAGTGTCCCCAGCCAGTCTATCTCCTTTCCAACATTCATAGTCTTTTTGTGTTGGTTTCCTACACAATATCCAAAGTTTTTCATTATATTTAGAAGAGAAATAGAGACGGTAACTCCATATTTCTAGAAGCAGAAGTTCTGTCAGTGTTCATTTTTCTCTGAAAGAATTTCTATTATAAATCTTGAGGATATCAATGTCTTAAGACATCGGCTTTATGCTTCCTATTTAAAAGGGTATTGGCTATGCCAGTTTGATGACACAACATTCAAGTCCAGTATAAAAATGTCTCTCATTTTTAATATCAAACTCTCTTAAAAGCAGATAGTATTTGACAGTGATTTTTCATTACTCGTCAGAAATTCCTTTATCACCAAAAATGCCACTTTTTAACATCAACAAGAAATGCATATTATTTCTCTTCCTTTTGACTTTATGTTTGAAGTACTACTCTTTCTGTCCGTCTCTTTCTTCTTCTTTCTCTCCCTCCATCTCTTCCAACAGGCGGAGTCCAAGTGTCTCTGCCTGTCTCTTGCAGGAGGAGTTGGATAACGCGTCCTGAACCGTGTTCCAGAATCTAGTGGGTTCTGGTCCTGGACTTGGTGCTTCCTCAGAGAGGTGTGAGGGAGATGACCCTGAGGGTGTTGTCACACGCAGCACTTCTCATACAGAAAAGCCCGTAACTACGCAGCACTTCTCATACAGAAAAGCCTGTAACTACGCTGGTATCCCTGAATACAGTTTAGATTATGACCTTCCAACTTTCCTCAAAGTCCAGAAAAGAGGGTAGAAAGACAAGTTGGCCTGGAGTAACTGGGAATATGGTCATCAGGGCAAGAGCAATTAGCATGCAGTAGTTGACAGACGACAGCAGGTGCCTGAAGGTTTGCCAAAGGTGACTTTGCTGTTACCTTTCTTCATGGTTTAAGTTCCATGAGAACGAGAGGCTCCCCTCTCATCCTTTATTTACTAAACCTAGAACTAGGTTAGCACCCTATAAATATTGTTGAAAACATGAATAAATAAATTTTTTCATGCTGAAGGCTAAGGTATTCTGGAACAAAGTGTTTTCCCAGAAAATTTTCTTTTAGGTATGATCATATTTGAACAGCTTGTATGGACAAGTTTGACAGTCTGTTTACTCTGAGGAGAACATCTTATCTTACACGATACTTTCAAATATTCCTGACCTCAGAGAGGGTCTAGCAAACAGATAGGTCTGGGGCATAAAGTGAGAAAGTGTAGGTTATCAGCCCAACTTGAAGAACTGAATTCAAATATTTTCTAATAAATTCTAATAACATCACAAAATACACCCTCAAAGGGAGAGAACAATCTAGAATCCCATAAAAGTTACAAAATTATTTCAATAATGGAGACCCATATACTTCTTAGAACTATTTACAAGTCTGTATTTTTTTTTTTTTTTTATTAAATCATAGCTGTGTACATTGATATGATCATGGGCATCAAACACAAGCTTCATAGACCATTTGACACATTTTCATCCCACTGGTTAACACAGCCTTTCTGGCATTTTCTTAGTTATTGTGCATTTACTAAGTTTCACATATACCCTTGTAAGATGGGGATTGGTGGGATTACACCTGCGGTGCATCTTACAAGGCTGTAATTTTGAAATGTGAGCCTGTGCTGAAAGAAAATGAGGTTCTTCCCTGCTGCATGATGACCACAGTCAGAGCCAAGACCTGGGGCTCAGGGAGGCAACATCTGTCCCAGCTGAGTCTGAGGGCTACAGGAAGGGCCATAAGTAAGCCAGGCTGCACGACTGTAGAGGCTGCATACCTGTCATCCTAGCACTTTGGGAGGCTGAGGAAGGAGGGTCTCTGTAGGCCGCAAGTGTGAGATCAGTCTGGGTAACATAGCAACATCCCGTCTCAAGAACAATAAAAATGATTGTCGATATGGAATAGATTCACATACTTTAAAAATAATTAAATACAAAGGAACATTTTCTCAGACCAAGAGTTACTTAACATAGGGGAGAAAGGTAACAAAGGGGAGTATATAAAATTTCTGAAATTTTAAAAGTAAATAAGTAGTAAATGGCCCCAATTCCAAGCACTATGCCATGGATGAGCAATCAACTGGATAGTTAGTTTTTTATGATGGCTCCCCTATCATACAGGACTCCATGGCAGCGGGGTATTCCCAGGGACCAGAGAACCTTCCGGGCTGCCTCGTTCCTCTGCTCTCCTCGGCTGGCCAGGGTGAGTGTTTGGAAATTTGAAAAACCAGTAAGTACAACATTTCTGAGCACACAGTTCAGAGCTGACAAATACACAAATGTGGAAAGCATTAGGGAGGCATCCAGCATTTTCAATAATGCATGATCCCCACCACTTAATTATTTTGAAAACATCTGTTGAAGAGAAAGATGCTCCAGAGGGGAATTAAACAGTCAAATGGATCCACAACTGTGGGGCTACCATTTGCTTTCTGAAGAGGAGATGGGAGCCTCGGTCGGGGGGCAGAGAGGAGGGGGTCATGCCAACCAAAGGCACTGGGGGAAAGAATGCATGGCATAATCAGAGACAATGTGGGCCCTGGAAACAACTGTCCTGAGCCAGATCAATGCGCCCTCCCCAGAAATGGCACAAAGGACATGCTGGAAGCATGCTTTGTGTCTGCGCCCAGGGCGAGCAGGAAGGATGGCATGCAGGAGGCCAGGCACCCCCAGGGACTTGTCAGCATACCTGTGCACACAGGGGACCAGTCCCAAAGGCATGGGGCTAAAGGAGGGTGGACTGAGGAGCTGGGATCTCCTCCTCTGTTCTCCCAGGTAGAGGACTAGTCCCAGAGGAGTGGAGCTAAAGGGACATGTCCTGGGGAGCTGGGCTCTCCTCCTCTGTTCTCCCAGGCAGGGGTCTTGTCCTAGAGGTGTGGAGTAAGGAGGGTGTCCTGTGGAGCAGGCAGAGACCTCACAACACCTTTTGTGAGGTCAGGAAGGCGGAATGCTCCCAGGTACCTGGAATTACTGGAAAATGAAGAAACCAGTCATTTCCCTTGCTGAAAAGCTGAGGCCGCCCTGAACTCTATGGCCTCCTGAGGTAAATATGATGTGTCTTGTTCTTGGTCATCATGAAAAAAATCGCATGTGAGGAAGAATTATTTAAGAAATAAAGATCTGTCATTTAAAAATAGTTGTTTCATAAAAAGTAAATTCTAAACAGAATTTATTTTTATTTAAGGAAAAAGATGATTTTTTTCTCTAGTAAAATAGGTCTTAGATTCCAGTTGTTTTTAGGTACATTGTTCCATTTACTTCTCAAAGCCAGTGTGAGGCAGATACATCAAGGAACATTCTGATAATTAGGATAAAAGACTCAACTGTGTTTATATTTATGTCTAGCTGATTTAGGTAAGAATGCCAGGCAGCTGCAGAGAGTCTCTGTAAAAGAAGGTAGGTGTTTGAACACAAAGCATGCTTTTCTCTTTCATAATCTACTTCTCAATTATGAAGATAATTTTCTTAGTTTTTCTTTGCATTCAGTTTTGAATTTGTCCTTACCCATGAAAAATCAAAGGAAAATTTTCAGCTTAGTCCTTTGGAATGCCTCAGGCTGGATTATAGGTTGGATTTCACCCTGAGTCCAGGCTGTGTGTGGCAGGTGCAGGACACAGATGAGGCTGCTTCCTTCCCCGGGCCCCGCCCTGGACTTTGCGCCGCCCTCTCTCTGGCTTATCGTGGGTCCTGGTCGCCTGGATCCCCGCTGCTCAGTATTCATTTGAGAGCTTTCTCCTTATCTATATTTCAGCATATCCTTTCTAGAGTGATAAATAAATAATCAACAAACAAACAAGGGAGAGAGGTGCCGGGGCCGACAACGCACGCATCTCGTGGTGTGTTGTGTAGAAGAACCTTGAAAAACATTGATAGTCGATTTCCTTGTGGTTGCTGCAGATGCAAAGCACAGAATTTATTCTTTGCCTTTTCACCAGTGGCAGGTCTCTCTGGCCCTGGTCAGGTGCCCCAGAGTGGTCTCCAGTTCTGTCCTCAGCCATGGAAGCCAGACTCTGTCCTTGAGATTTATGCCTAAGTCATACCAAACAAGTGCAAATTGATATCATTTTTTTGCCCTTAAACCTTTAGAAATTTCACACCCTCTCCTGGCACCTTACTCAAACATCAAATAGCTCCTTATACTGGGTACTTTCTGACTTTTAATATAAATGTCTTATGCTATGGCTTATTTTGGGTTTCTTAATATCTGATAAAAGAAATCTAAATTTTGAAATGATTTGATGGCAATGAAAATTATGTTTTTTTTTTTAAACTCTCTAATTAAATTTAATAGTCCCCTATATAAAAACTGCCATTTAATTCAATCATTTTCATCTCTGTTACAGTAACATGTTTGCTCACATTTAAAATTGGCACCTCAGGAAATGTGAGTTCCTACATTACAGACCTTTTTACATCAAGCCAGTAAATAAGCTGCAATTAAATAAATTATAAAATAATGAAAATTTGTAAAGCAGAGACCTACAGGAATGTAATTTTCTGTGTTGTGTCCTTAAAGTCTCAGGCTGTGAAAAGAAGCCAGTCTCTGGGCCGACCTTGTGTCCGGGAAAGCATTGCAGACACGTTGCAGGCAGACAGAGTTACGTGGGGAGAGGAGAGGAGACAGCAGTTACCAGAATAAAAACTTAGAAATTCAACGTACATGTCACTCTTAAACATCAGAGTTGATTTCCACACATTCTAACGAAAAGTAAAAAAATGTGTGTGCATGTGTATTACACATAAGTAAAAGAGAATTACATGAAAATGCTTATAAGATGCGTCGGGATTCCATGGATGTACCACGTATCACTTGACATTTAGTATGTAATATGATGAGCATAAAAATGGTATTCAACATATATGTAAAAATTTCCGGAAAACATACATTTAAGAATCAAGGTATTTGTCATGTATTTGAAAATTAGCTTTCCATTTTCATAAATGAAATCCAATAGGAATGTTTAGTAACTCTAGGGCTTAATGCCATGCGAGGAAGAGCAGATATTTTATTTTGAAGTCCACACCTGCGCTGGGCGGGTGGCTTAGGCACAGTGAGGTGTGGAGCAAGGGGCTCCATGCACCTGAGCTGCAGTGGGGAGGGGGGGGCAATTGTCTGGGAATATTTGTCCGGAAGCTGCCCTCTGTCAGACACTGTCACAGTGCTGTGCGTGGAGCAGTGGCTGTCTACTGGGGAGCCAGAGACTGCGGAGGGAGCGTGAAGAGCCCTGTAAGCACAATGGTGCAAACTGGGGGGGGGGGGGAAGGTTCAGGGTTCTGGGTCATGGCCCGAGGGGGTCCCCGGTTCCCCAGGACCCAGAGGCAAATCAGACACTTAAGAAAGAGAGTGAAAGAGACAGAACGGGTGGGGAAAAAACAGAGAAAGAAACTGAAAATGCTCAGATAGGAAAGGAAGATGTAAGATCTTTGCCGCAGTGGCCTAAGGCAGACCAGGCGCCCTCTGGAAACATCACTGGCAAGTGCTCGGTCTTCTGTACTCTCCAGGCTGTGTCATTTGTTTGGCCTTGTCTGGGAGCCCCGAGTGGACCCCATGTGGAGCCCCAGTGGAGCCCCCAGTGGAGCCCCCAGTGGAGCCCGAGTGGAGCCCTGAGTGGAGCCCTGAGTGGAGCCCCGAGTGGAGCCCTCAGTGGAACCCCCAGTGGAGCCCACAGTGGAGCCCCCAGTGGAGCCCCCAGTGGAGCCCCAGTGGAGCCCCCAGTGGAGCCCCCAGTGGAGCCCCGAGTGGAGCCCCGAGTGGATCCCAGAGTGAAGCCCCCGTGGACCCCCAGTGGAGCCCCGAGTGGAGCCCCCAGTGGAGCCCCAGTGGAGCTCTCAGTGGAGCCCCAGTGGAGCCCCCAGTGGAGCCCCGAGTGGATCCCAGAGTGAAGCCCCCGTGGACCCCCAGTGGAGCCCCCAGTGGAGCCCCGAGTGGAGCCCCGAGGGGAGCCCCGAGGGGAGCCCCCAGTGGAGCCCCCAGTGGAGCCCTCAGTGGAGCCCCGAGTGGAGCCCCCAGTGGAGCCCCAGTGGAGCCCGAGTGGAGCCCCCAGTGAAGCCCCAGTGGAGCCCCCAGTGGAGCCCTCAGTGGAGCCCCGAGTGGAGCCCCCAGTGGAGCCCCAGTGGAGCCCGAGTGGAGCCCCCAGTGAA
>CAUYPK010114950.1:0-19059 GCA_963574355.1 Loris lydekkerianus
GTTTGTCATATTTTAATTTAGTATTAAGGTAATTTTTTTTTTTTTTTTTTTTTTTTTTTTTTTTTTGGTCAATTCTAGCAGGGATTGAGTGCTACAAGTATGCACTTGCTCTGTGAACATTAAGTAATATTTCGTTAAATGCCCATAAATCCCAGTAGTGTATTTTCAATAGATTTAAGAAATTTCAAACATACTTTACTGTTAAATAATAATGACTTTTGGCCATAAAGTGCTTGACTAATATTAGTGAAGACTAAATGAGTCATCTATCACCGTGTGAGAAAGATCGTTATCCTCACCTGTTTAAATGGTAAAACGCAGGTAAAGTGTTTAGGGGATTTGCTAAAAGCAGCATTGTAAGTCAAATAGTAATAGAATCTCAACATTTTCTAGTCCCTTGCTTTAGAGTTATTTTTATAATTTCATTCATTCTCCATCCCCTATCTTAAGGAGAAAAATATGTTTTAAAGGCGCACACCCATTTGCATTCTTAAATTTTGCAGACTATTTGAATGCATGGGTTATTTTGTTAGCAAAGGTTGTCTTTGAAACTAACCTAATTACTCCAGGGGAAAAAACTAATAGTTATGATTCAACTCAGATACAGGCTGTGTGGACACTGAACTTTATAGCCACACGCCTTTGCATCCATTTCTAGAATTCTCCCTCTAGGGTAATTTGTGCAAAAAGGCAAGGAAAGTCATCATTATTGTTACATTGTTTATGCCCTAATTCCTTTTGAGAAAACTTCCTTTGTCCCCACTTACCTCTCTCTGGGTCACTTGAGGCGTTTCCAAACTGCAGGACTTGAACACTTTTTTCTATAGCAGGTGATTCAGCTGAAAGGTGAGCTGAGCCCACCCAATGTGGCTCACTTTCTTTCTGCCTTCGCCAAGTCCCAGGTGGGCATCAGCACCTCCGGAAGCAGAAAGTGCTTCTTTTCATGGATGGAAGGCGTGGGGGTGGTGGGGGTGGGAGCAGCTCTGGAAAAGCTCAGGCAGGCAAAGCTCAGGGCTGTGGATTCAGCTGACCATCAAAGAGATCAAGAACAAAGAGACTGAATCAAAAAAAATCAGGAAAATAAATACTTTAAATCAAAACTCAAAAAATGTAAACTTTATTGTGATAACGAAGAGGGTAGGAAATTATTTCCTAGGTCTTTCATCATTATCACAGATGTATGATTTTTAATCTACTTTTGTAAGCTCTAGTACAGAAAATTGGCTACAAATAAAAGATGTTTAAAAGTATCAGATACTTATTTTTAGGAAGCATGCAAAAATAGAGGAGAAAAGTAATTGATACACTATGGTGAATGGTTTGAACATTTATACACTTGACACACTTCTATATGCAGCTCTGAGTTAGACATGGTGGGTGACACATGGAATTATAGCACATGATGTCTGCTCTGAAAGAGCTGGAGAAAATAGAATATACATGTGTAAGTAAAATAATTATATGAGAATTAAACAAAGTCTTTGAATTGCTAGAGTATAATCTAAAAGCCTTTTGAGAAGTTTGGCATTTGAAAGTTCACTACAGAAATTTTATTTAAAGTACCGTCTTTCATTCAGGTCAGTTTATAACACATATTTAATTCCCATTCAACCCCAAATTCTGTGTACTTCCCATACATGAAATAGAGACAAGATGTAATGGAATCAGCTATGTCTCTTAAGCATCATGACAATATTTTTTAAAAGCAAATGCATTTAAGAACTCTGGGAGGCAGAGGCGGGCGGATTGACTGAACTCATGAGTTCGAGACCAGCCTGAGCAAGAGCGAGACTCTGTCTCTAAAAAGTAGTCGGGCGTTGTGGTGGGCGTCTTAGTCCCAGCTACTCAGGAGGATGAGGCAAGAGAATTGCTTGAGCCCAAGAGTTTGAGGTTGCTGTGAGCTATGACACCATGGCACTCTACCAAGGGCGACAAAGTGACACTCTATCTAAAACAATAACAAAGAAAAGCAAATGCATGTAAAATAGATCCACTCCCTGTGCATCAGACCCACAAGACAAACCCTCTCCCATGGCCATCTCTGAAAGGGAATGGAAGATTCGTCCAGTCTTAACTAGCGTTTGTCAAGTATTTCACGGCATCAAAAAAAGTCACTGTTAGTTGATTTAAAAGAAACATGTTTGAAATTGCTTGATTCCAGGGGAAATACATTGCTGATAAGAGGGCATCTGATTACTGTGTGAAGCCCATGGAGTAGATACCAACATTACCCTCTGAAGATGACTTATGAGAAACTACAACTAGTTCATGTAACCAAAGAGGTAAGTCGCTGCCTTCGCACTTGGAAGTGGATCAATGTGAACACCAAATGCAGGCAGAGAACTTGAGTTTCCCATATCAGTTTTGACCAGGAAGGAAGGAAGGAAATGAAGAACAAATGCTCACAAGACAGACTGTGAAGGACCGCGAACTTCTGGACTGAGTCTTGATAAGAGGGAAACCTTGAAGAAGAGAGAGAACTCCTCAGGGCTACACGCTAATCCACCCCTCTTGCTGTCCTTGCACAGGTGAGTTTTAGGCTGCAGCAGGACCCACTCCATGGCTCAGTTTAGAACGTTCTCACACCTTCAGCCTTGTGGAAGAACAGAGCTGATATCTGCAGGCATTTGATTCAATGCAGGTACTGTTTGCCCATTGGCTGCCATGGAAGATGCCAGGGTGGGAGGTGAACTCATGTAGTTTCTAGCAACCCACTGAGATGCAGAATGCTGGAGAAGTGCTGTGGGGCAGAGGGAGGCAAGAGGCCCAAGAAAAAAAAGCACTGTCCTAGGACACATGCCAGGGTGCAAACTTTCTTCTGGGCAAGTAGTGGGATTGTGCACATAGCAATAGCTCTTTGCTGCAGGTCTCAAGGTCTCCCGAGACAAGGTGTGTGCCAGTGTGGGTTTACCAGGTGTAAACCCATCTCTGCTGCAGTCTTTGCAATCTTGGTAGTGTTTTTCACTCACATTTTTGCTTCTTATTTTTAAAAAATCATATTTTCAAGGTAGTTCATTATTTTTGATTATATGCTGAGGAATCCTTGTGAAAGAGTGTCTGCTCTACAACATTTGTAAGCATGGTCGTGGTGCTCTTCAAACCACAAGGGACTGCTGGTGGATCTATTTCTACAGCAACTCAAATATACCAGATATGCTACATCTGACACCAGGTGATATTATGTCACACGGGCATGGCAAGTCTATTATGATATTTAAAATATATTGGCTTAATTTTTTTGCTATAATCAATAGTTTCTCTCACTGAGCCCTGGCTTTTGTGAAAATTAGAAGGAACTCAATTTGATCAGGTCAACAAAGAAGCAAAATTATAAGCAAGCTTTCTTTTTTTAACCTATTGCTTCTCCAGGTCAGAAAACAAATATGTCATGTACATGGTTTCTCCTGTGGGGGAAAAGGAGCAGAGTTGGAGACATTCTTCCTGGCTTGTTCTCGCTCTGTCCTCTAAAGCGCTAACACTTTCTAAAGGGAATCGCCCATCTGTACTGGTCTGCTCAGGCTGCTGCCTCCCCCAATACCATGGACGGCTTGCACAGGGAGATTCACTTCCGATAGTTCTGGATGCTGCAAGTCCAAGTTCAATGTGCTGGCTAAGTAGGTTTCAGTCTGAGGCCTCTTTTCTCAGCCTGCAGGCAGCCACCATGTGTACTCACATGACCTCTTAGGGGTGATTGTGTGGTGAGAGAGAGAAAGCAAATTCTTACATTTCTATTCTAATGGGGCAGTTATCTCCTTGGACCACGGCCCCACCCTTGCAACCTCATCTAATCCTAGTTACCGCCCAAAGTTCTCACCTCTAAATACTGTTGTGTTGGGGGTTAGGGCTTCAACATTTAAACGTTTAGTCTATAACAGCTTCTTAAGAGAATAGTGAGCCATTTGTGTCTCACTGGTTCAAAGTAATTATTTCAAATGAGTTTGCACCGCCTAGTTCAGTACATAAAGATGAGGCATCTGATCTTATTTTTATAGCAACCAATATTAAGTGGAGAACATCTAGTGTAGCCTTGTGATGTACACTGGCCACACCACTCAGCACTAGGAGGATTGGAATAATAGACAGATGACCTAAGGAAAGCTGTTGGATCCCCTGGGGGAAGAAAAGGAGAGCTAAACAAGCAAGTATATATGTTCTAAAATCAGAAATTAAGTGGAAGCATTTTTGTATCACCCTCTGTGCAGCAGGGAGCGGGTACCAGGCATTCTTACTTCTGCCATATTGCAAAATACGTCAGAGTTATGACAAAAAATCTCACGTGTCACCAGTATTCTTAGAGCAATCAACTATCCATGTAGAAAACTTTCAGCTTTACTTATTACTCTGGTTTGTTGCACATATAATCTGGGCAACTATAGGAATATTTTAAAATAAAAATAAGACCAACCAGCAAAGATACCCACCCACTATTACCATTTTATCATTAAGGTGTGTCTTCTCTCTCTCTTTTCCTCCACGTTTTGTCTCTCTTTCCCCATCATATAGGGGTGTGTGTGTGTGTGTGTGTCTCCATATTTGAACACACGTATGTATTTAAGAGAAATATAATGAGACTCTACATATAGTGTTATATTCTATTATTCTCCCTTGTCTGTGTATCATGGTTTCTCCTGTGGGGGGAAAGGAGCAGAGTTGGGGGCATTCTTCCTGGCTTGTTCTCGCTCTGTCCCCTAAAGTGCTCATAGTTTTTGTTCTCTGACTCCACTTTCTAAAGAGAATCGTCCATCTGTACTGGTCTGCTCAGGCTGCTGCCTCCCCCAATACCATGGATGGCTTGCACACGGAAGACATAAATGTTGAATCACTACTTTATAAACCTTATTATAGCACAGTTAGGTTATTTTAACTTACCCTAATTTAAACAAAGTTTTGATGAATACTTCTCATGTATGTTTGCACACCTGAACAATTATATCATCAGAATAAATACCTAGATGTCAACTTGCTGGGTTAGAAGGGATAGACAAAACCTGTTCAATATTTCTCTAGTAATGAATGCAAATTTGTATTTTCCTGAATGCCTACTAATACATATTATGTAAAATGTATTTTTGTTTGCCATTCAAGAGAAAAAAAGTTGTTTATTATATGATTTTGATTACCAGGGAGGCTTCATAATTTTATATGCTAATTAACTATTTATATTTCTTATTTTCTGCAATTATCTTTTCCTGCTTTTTATTGCCATTTTTCTGTTGGAATATTTAGTTTGTCAGCTTGTGTGACATATATTTATATTATTGCTTTTTCTCCTCATTTTAAAATATTATTTTTATGATAACTCCTTTGCCATTTTAAAATAGTATTTTTATGGTAAAATTTTCAAACAGATACAAAAGTGGAAGTAATAATCAGTTAGAAATGACATGTTTTGTAATGTTTTCTCCTTATTTTAAGTCTATTTATGTATTTCTTTCCAAACTTAATTTAATCAATTTATTATTTGTGCGTTGAGAGCCCTGTTTCGTACTTTTGAATTTATTTTCCTCATGTTATCTTTGGAGTTGTTGATGTACCGCGGCTCTTTGGGGAATGTTAAATGGAACGTTCAGTTTTTCAAAGGAAATGTGTTCATCATTCTCCGCGTGCCCCCAGTCTGGGAGGAGATGCTGACTCACCCGAATTATCGCCTCTCCCTGAGCTATTTGTCAATGCTATGGAAGGTCCCTTTTTTCCTTTTCGAAAATGTTTATTTGTTAAAGACTAAATTGACCTCTATTTCAAAAATATCAGCACCCAATCACTATCTCTGAGTCTGATATGTAAGAAGTACTTAAAATTATGCAACTCTATTTAGGGCATTCTAAAATATGCTGAGAAAAGAGGTTTTTGTTATTTAAAGACATAAAAACAGTATCTAAGCAAAGTGAGGCTTACCCCAGATCGCTCAGCAGGCTATTAAAGAAAATGATTGCCAGAAAGAAATGCCTTAAATTGTATGTTCAAAAGACCAGGGAATCCTAACGTATACTTCCTGCCTCTCTTCCGACATGTTGCTTAAAAGGTTCAGAGTTTTATAAGTTGAAGGATACACGAGCAGATGTGTTTGCTGAAATGTTTCTGTGTACATCTCTCACGACTCTGGTACTGACTGAGTTTCTTCCTGCACGTTATGAATTTCCTTTCTAGGAATATATGGATTATTAGATTTTTAAAAGCGTATTTTTTTTTCTCAAAATAACATTTCTAATTCATATTGATGCCAGTGAAACTTTATTATACAACCCTATTAAAGTTTTGATTGGCATGTCAATTAGATTTCCCAAGTTGATTCTCATCCTTCCGTAGTCTTTTGGCAGTAAAGGCTCGAGTATTACGTCGGGAGTGAAAAAACCTACATATTGCAAATAAATAAACATGTCCCAAAACAATAACAAGTCCATTATTTGTAGAATTTTTTGTTCTTCACCTTCTCTCCTAAAATGAAAACAGAGGGTGGATAGGCTAGCTGTAGAGACTCCAACTTCGTGTAGCTTTCCCAGACAGCTAAACGGGAGGGAGATGACAGAAGTGGGTTCAACAGTCACGCATAGAATCTCAGAATTATAACCTGAAACAGTGAACAGTGGGAAGACCTCAAATGCATTCACTACTCTACAAAAGCTGTGCTTTCTAATTTCACTTAGCAGAGTATTACATGTTCTCAGGTTTTAAACTTCCCCTTTTACAGAAATAAGTGGGTCAGCTTTTCAGGGTCTGTGAAGCGGTCAAGTTGATCTGCAGAGTCTGTTCGATTAGGTCAACCTCGAACTGCAAGCAATAGACGAAACGATTTGGAACCAAGCATCATTCCAGGTCTTGATCATATCGACATCTGCTACTGCGTGTTAGTCACCATAAAACCCCACATGGCACTTGAAACAATACAGAAAAGAAAGGTGACAAAATGCAAGCCTTTTGGATTTGGTCACAAATTAAAACTATTTAAAATAAACCAAATGATGTCATATTTGTTTATAAAGAAAATAAATATAACACAATGTGACAATCTGATTAATAGCTCAATTCAGTCGTTTTCTTCAAAGGTCATTTTTACGCGTAACTGTCGGGTACATGGGCCTGTTTTCAACATGGATGGTGCAGGAAACCATGTAATATCAATAGATATGTGAATGCAAGAAAATGTAGCGGGAAAATATAATATTACTGGCAAGGAATATTTAAGCACTGGAGGACTGACTTTCTTCTAACTCCTTTGCTTTTCATTCTTTTTCTTTTCATTGCCTTCTGCAAATTCCCTATTCAGCACAGTCACAGAATTAAAAACATCAAGGCAAGACTTTTTGGAACTTGGCAATGGGTTATTACATTTTGCTTTAAACTTCTATTCTCTTTAGATTTGATTGACATGGAATTTTATTTGTAACTCAAGTCTAATAAAACTAGAGCTAAGACAGAAGC
The DNA here is from genome assembly GCA_963574355.1 of Loris lydekkerianus. Taxonomy (NCBI): domain Eukaryota; kingdom Metazoa; phylum Chordata; class Mammalia; order Primates; family Lorisidae; genus Loris; species Loris lydekkerianus. The sequence continues at coordinate 7,420 of CAUYPK010114950.1, forward strand.
CAGCCCTTTGAGAAAGCTGGCAGGAGTGCCCATCTACAAGGGGTGCTGAACTTGCAAAGGTAACAAAGAGGGGAAATGTGTGTGGCTGGGATCTTCCAGAGGCCTGGTTGTTGAAAGGAAGACATTATTTATCCATTAGGGTTTGAGTGGGACTTCCTACTGGCAGGCTCCAAGATAGTATTAATAGTTGATCACTTAACTACATGTAAAGAAGCAAGGGTCTGGTTAGATTAGTTGCAAAGACTTTCAAAATTAAAATATATACTTTTTTTTTTTCCTCAGTGGAATGTGTTATCTGACCTGTGATCCAAGAAAATGGCATGAGGTAAATGAAATTTTTATTTTGATTTTTTCATACAGTTCTTAGCCTTTCTTCTAAATAATGATTAAAAAAAATATTTAAAGAATATCACTTAAGGAGTACTAAATTAATTGCCTGCCTATGACTCTCACATGGCTCATACTGGCCTTGGCTAGAGAGAGACGCATTGTTTTGGTTCATTGCTATGTGAAATGCTAAAAATAATGGTCACTGAAAAATATGGGTGAAATGTTAACTGATGAAGCACTTTTCTGGCCATGAGATTTGTTTATCTATCTATGTATCTATCTATCTTTGAGGCAGAGTCTCACTCTGTCACCCTGGGTAGAGTGCCCTGGCATCATAGCTCACAGCAACCTCAAAATCCTGGGCTCAAGCAATCTTCTTATCTCTGCCTCTGAAGTGCCTGGGACTACAGGCATGTGCCAACTTGTCTGACTATTTTTCTATTTTTAGTAAAGACAGGGTCTCACTCTTGCTCAATCTGATCTCAAACTCCTGAGCTCAAGCAATTTACTCATTTCAGCCAGAATGCTAGGATTACAGGTGTGAGCCACCCTGCCCAGCCTTGGCCATGAGATTTAAGTTACACTGCACTTACGGATCAGACAGTAGAGTACAAGGCAACAGGTTCTCCAGATTCAAGTGTCCTTGTAGAGCAACACTTTATCTCAAACGAGAGCTGGAAATTAGGTGTGAGTACGAAATGCTCAATTTGCCAGCACCTTCTATAAGGAGAGATAATCTAGAATCATCCATGATTCTGTAACGCAGAAAATAAACTTATTCATTGTCTTAAGTTAGAGTTCGACCTAGCAAAAAATCTGAGTGAGAACATTTAAGAAAAAAGTTAGCTTTATTAACTACACAGTAGGACATGGGAGACTTTTTGTACAACTGGAAATGAATACAGATACTTTGTCATTATCACACTCATTCTTAAAATAAAAAGGTTGCTCAGATGGTATTTGGATAAAGTGCTATCATTGCTTATTTATGTCTTTATACAGTCTATGTGTATGAATACATAGAGGTAGATATGTGTATTTATATATGTATATATACAGGGTGGCCATACAGTTAGTGTGCCATGCACAATTTAAAATTGCACATAAACTTTATGGCTACCCTGTATATATGCGTTTGTACAGATGTTTCTGGACTTTAGATGGGGTTACATCCTGTTAAATCCATCATAAGTTGAAAATATCCTGAATCGAGAATGAGTTTAGAACTCCTAACTTTGTGTACCTTAAAGGTGCTCAGGACACTCATATTAGCCTGTGGCTGAGCAAGTGTCTGGCCACACGGTCCACTGTCCAAGGTCGTCCTTTACCTTTGTCATCCCAGGGCTGATGGAGCTGCAGCTGGGTGCTGCTGGCCCATTCCTGGATAGAGTGTGGCAGGGCAGACGGACTGCTAGCCCAGGAAAAGACCTGAATTTGAAATTCTGTGTTTGGTTTCTAGTGGATGCATATTGCCTTCACACCATCCTCAAGTTGAAAAACTGTACATCAGAGCATTGTAAGTCAGAGGCGGTTTATGTACAGTGGTGCACCACTTAATGATGGGGATATGATGGGAGAACTGTATAGCTAGGCAATTTCATTGCTGTGCAAACATGTTTAGGCTAAATCTAAGTGGTACAGGCTGCTGCACACCTACCTGGAGGGCACAGCCTACTCTAGACTACAAACCTGTATAGCATGTGGCCACACTGAACTCTGTAGGCAACTGTAGCACAGTGATAAATATTTGTGTACCTCTACATTTGTAAGCATAGGAAAGGTACAATAAAAATATGGCATTATACTCTTATGAGACTACCATGATACATGTGGTCTGTCATTGGCCGACATTATGTGGCTCTTCACTGTACACTTGCATGTGTGTCCAGGTAGGTATAACACCTGCTATGGTTAGTTTTTTGTTTCTACCAGCTTAATTGTGATGTAATTTACATATTAGAAAATTTACCCTTAAGTATACAATTCAGGAATTCTTAGTAAATTTTCAGAGTTGTGCCCCATCACCACAATCCAATTTTATAACATTTTTCTTGTCCCCCAAATATCCCTCATGCCTGTTTACAATCACTTTCCATTCCCACTCCCCAAGCCTCAGGCAGCCCCTAAACCTACTTTCTGTCCCAGTAGAGTCACCTTTTCTGCTGGGGACTCTTGCTTCTTATCCTATCCACAAGTGAGATCATTAGGGCAGGAGCAAGACCTTCCGGGATGTCAGTGGCTACTTGGCTAGGGCAAGCTTTCTTTTGAGGGGAATTACTGTGTGCGAAACTCAGAGCTCAAAAAAATCTTTCTAAATGTTCTCTTTAGGGAAGCAGTGTGGTAAATGTTTGAGCTGTAGATTGAAGCACACCTAGGCTTAACTGCTAGTTCTACTACTTTCTAGAAGAGTGATTATGTGAAAATAATTTAATCCCTCTAAGCATCATTTTACAAATATGTAAAAATGTGGTCCCTAGAATATCGTATGAGGTAATATCACTAAAGTGTCAGACACCCAGTATGTATTCAATAGAAACTTTACTCGTGGCTGTAGGTAAGCTGTCTTATCAAAGAAAATATGTATAACCTAGTTTTTGAAGATTGTGTTTAACTTCAGAATTTTCCTGCAGCCCACTGAAGTACCGTTAGCAGATGTGTCCTTTGCTTTTAACCCAAGCCTCTTGGGCTTTTCACTGAAGGACAGCTACATGCCATTCTCTGTATAAGGTCATATTTCCAAAAAACATTCCTACTTCACCTCCAATATGCATTTACTCCAAGCCTATGATAGCTGTGCAGGTGATTCAATGAAGATACAGTCAAAAGCTAACAACTCTGAAGCAAACTAGTCTTAGAAATTAAAAAATAAACTTAAAATGTATTTTGAGACAGGGACAGTAATGCTTCTGTTTGACCAGAGGTTTTGCTGTGGAATACCTCCTGGAAAAAGCATCTTAAATGCAAATGAAGACGTTTGGACAGAGAAACTTAGCAAAACATCAATTGTAGTTGGAAATAACAGGATATGGCTATTGAGCTATTTCTTGAAGGATGAATGGAATCTCAATGGTCAGAAAATGGCACCAAAAAAAAAAAAAAAAAAAAGAAAAGAAAAAGAAAAAAGTCATTTCAAGAGAAGGGAACTTCAACTTCATTCATTCCTTTATGTTTGCATTTATCAAACATATGAGTGTCTGCTTTTATGTCAATCAGCTTTTACTAGGTTATCACTAGGTATGAAAACGATACCCAACCTCAGTGGCTTATAAGGAAAAAATATCTCTTACTGATTGTACATGTCTTTCTCCTTGCATTTTAGTTTAGTTTTGTTGTGGTTGTTTTACTTTGCTGCAGTTCTGTGCCTAGTTGTTCACTCTGGGACCCAAGCTGACAGGGTGGCCTCGGCCTGGGACCTGCCAATCTCAAGGCAGTAGGGGAGAGCTGGGGGGGATGAGGAGTCACACAAAGCGTCACAGAGCTCCTGTCCTATGTCCCTTCTCCTCACATCCCATCAGGCAAAACAAGTTGTAGCATTAAATGTGTTGTCAGGGCTGGGCTCGGTAGCAATAAGCAGCTAAAATTAGAAGCAAATCTCACTCCTACATTTCAAGCAGTGAGCTTCACTCTTTGCAGGGACCCTGCACTTCAGTCCGAGGAAAAGTATAGTGCCGTGAAAAGACCTCCCGTGGGCAGGAAACGTGGTGAGTTATGTGAAAAGATGAAAGAATGTGAATGAACGTGAAATTAGAAGCAACATACGTGGTCAGCCCAGGAAAGGCCTTGGATTCCATGTTCCTTAGATTGGATTAGTTTTTGACTCAATGAGAAGTAACTAAGTTGTCTGAAGTAGCAGTGTGTTGATTAAATATATATGTCAAACTGGCTGGTCTATAGTACACATTTAACCAAACACTAATTCAGGTGTTGCTGTGAAGGTATTTTGCAGATGTGGCTAATATCTATGATCAGTTGACATTACATAAAGATGTGGTGGGCCTCACCCCACCAGCTGAAGGCATTAAGAATGAAAATAGGTTTCTTGGGAAAGGAGAAATTCTGTTTCCAGACTGCAGCCTAGAAATCCTGTTCAAGTGTCCAGACTTGTAGGCTGCCCTGTAAGTTCTAAATTTGCTAGTTCACATAATTTCATGAACCAATTTCTTTACATTAATAGATAGATATTTGTATAAACTACTGGTCCTGTTACTCTGAAAGACCCCAACTCCTAAGAGGATACCATGATTCAATTTTCTATAGACAGAAGAGATATTGCAAATTGGAATGCAAAGAATCTGCCAACTGCTCAGAGGTCAGAGTGAGAGGAAAGAATTAAAGATGAACCTAAGCCCCTTTAATTTGTAAGCTAAATAATTCTACTGGTTCTGTTATTTCCTCAAAATTTCCCCATGTCTTGTCGTTATTTTTATAATGTGATACTACATTGCACACAACCCTAGTTTATTATTCATTCTGATGTGTACATTTGAAAATATGCTCTTAGCTGCAAATATAGATGATTTCTCTTCATAAATAACTGCTGCTCAATTTCTATCACTCATTTTTCCAAAATTTGAGTTTTCTCAATAGATGAGAAACAAAGATACTATCCCAGCCTAAGACCCAGTCATGTGGCCCCCCAAGGGCATGACTTTTATTGAATAAACTGTTATCCTTTAATTTATTCAAAATGCTGTAGAGATACCCCAAATGAGTGAGGAAAGATCAGAATTTCTAAGGTATCCCCACCATTATTGCAAGAGAAAGGAGACCCCTTCAAACCTGCCTGGAAAGCAGGCTGAAGGGAGGTCGTGTCTGCACCCTGATCAGGTTAATGCTCATTCTCCCGATCTTGTTGCCCACTTCTGTCACATTTCAATTTCCCAGTTTCACATGATCTCAGTCTACAAGTAGGTCAGATATTTTTGTGGAATTATTATCATTTTGTATTTAAGAATGCATGTATAATATTAGATGCAGTTATAAAATTGAGAAATTTAATTCTTGCCATATCCCTCTGAGATAATTTGTGATATGCTGCACATGAGGAAATGTGAAGAGTCGTACAGGGTGATCAGGCAAAAAATGTATGTCAATACATCTATTTTCTCATAGAAACTGTTAAGTAGGCAAGTTCTTTCTTAGGGATTATGGAATAATAATAACAGCAACAAGACAAATTAGCAACAACAATTTGGAAAAAAACAAAACAAAACATAACATCATTAAGAAGCTCATGATTTGGCTTCAAGGAAAATACTAGAGTGAACTAATCCCCGAGTATTTGTTCTGCCCTATCTTTCCTTATAAACCATCATTTATGAGGTCCCATCCAAGTTCTTCCTCATGACCTGTCAGCCTGCCCTCTGCTTGTCTCTTCAGAGTTTGTATTACACTCTGCAGCTGCAGGATCAAACTGCTTTTCATTTTTAAACACAACATGATTTTAACTTTCCATGTCCTAAACTGAATCCCAGACCTTCCTCCCCATATCTTCTCCATCTCTGTTTGTTAACCCCATCCTCCCCTTGGCCAAAGTCAAGTTATCCTTAACTATGCTTTTTTCTTCCATCCCATGCCCTGTTTATTTATAAATACCATTGAGTTTGTTTTCCAGATAAATCCAGAATCTAACCAGTTACCAGCACCTTGACCATCACTTTGATCAGATATCCCAGTCTGAGTGACATGTTGAGACAAAAGTATATTGTGAAGCGAAAAAACAGAGAAACAAAGGAACACTGCCCCTCCCCCAACTAAGTTGCACTAGGTAAATTCGGATTAGGATAGTATAAAGTATTAAAATGTGATTGAGGTGGTATGACCAAAACTCTCAGGTCTTCAGATTTTGCAAAATTATCAAAGATTTTAGTCACTACCCCATAGGTTTTGGGGGCCATCACTGAATATACCTCACAATTTTATAATTTTCTAGTCTCTAGCCTTCTCACGTGTAGTGATGTTCTTCATCATCTTCAATGCCATCACAAGAAGAGTAGCGTCTACTTTCCTACAATGGGGTTATGTTGCCAGGCACTGTGCTAAATGCTTTATCGCTAATTCCTATAAGACGCTAGTGATCAACATATTATTATGATTAATGGCCAGTTTTATTATTCATATTTCCTTTTAACAGTGAGGACACTGAAATGCAAAGACACCAAGTCTCCAGCCTCACATGCCTGCATGTTGGAGCCAGGCTGTATTCTCACATCTGCCTAGCATGAAAACTAGTCTTTCTACTCGATTCTGTTGCTCCTAGGCTTGGAAGAGGGAGTTTAACTGGATAATTTTAGGGTCTCTGCTAATTTTAGGTTAACTGAGTCAGAAAAGTTCTTAGTGCTTCTTGATTAAATGCTTCATGTGCATTGGTGACAATAGAGACAATTGTTTGGAATGCATATCACCAGGCAGAAGTGTGGGCTTCAACAGACCCCTGCTGTCCTGGTCCAGGGAAAGTGTACCTGATGGTTTTCTGAAAGGGAAGTGACACTCATCCAAATTTAAGATAGTCTAAAACTCAGTGGAAAGGTCAACATGGTTGATCCCTGCGTTGGCCAACTAATCAGGCATGGAGAGGTTATTTAAAAACTCACTGTGTTTATATGCTCAGGCTTCTGCAACAGAATACCTCACATTGAGTGACTTAAACAGCAGCAATTTTATTTTCTCCCAGTTCTGGTGCTGAAAGTCCAAGACCAAGATGCAGGCGGGGGTGATTTCTGCTGAGGGCTCTCCTTCTGTCTTGTAGGCAGCCACCTTCTCACTGCATCCTCATGTGCCCTTTCCTCTGTGCACACGCAGAAAGAGAGCTCTGGTGTCTCTCTTTTTATACAGACATCCTATCGGATGATGGCCCCACCCTTATAACCTTGTTTAATCTTGATGACCTTCCCAAATGTTATATTTCTGAACACTGTCACATGGAGGGTTAGGGCTCCAACATACAAATTTGCAGAAGCTAATTTAGTTAATAACACATACTATCGTCTTTCATTTCACTTTTGTGGCATTACTTATTCCAGTTTTTAATTTCTGAATAGTAAATAATACGTATTCAAAATTTCACTCTGATTACTAAACTTCAGAACTACGAACCAAAACCGTCCTTGAATTCAGTTTTTATTAAGACAAATTATTTAGATGCCTACAGCTTGCTGATTTTTACATACTTGCCAGCTAATATACAAAGTTACCATTTTCAGGCCAAAGTACAAATATATGACATACTATAAAAACTGGAAGTACTTAATTTTAACAGAGAAGCATGTAAGTGAATTAATATTTGTCTTACTCCTCTGTATTAACAACACAAACCACACTACTTTTAAATGTCAGTTAGGCTTTAATGAAAATCATTTATTAAATGTTGTATGCTCAGTGTAAATCTAACCGGGTAACTAAACATTAAAGTAAGAGGGAAAAATCTATATTGGTCTAATTTGAATTATATGTTCTTCTCAACAAGCATAATTGCTATTGACTGCCTAAAGCACCATTGTCTAAATCATGAATAATCATAAAACATTACAATTGGCACAAGACGAATGGAAAGAAACCCATCAAAAAATAAAAAAATAAAAAAGCAAAGCACAAACTACCAACAACCTCTCCCTCTCTTCTCTGCCTAGCAGAATAAAGCCACGTGAAACACAATGACTTTATTACCTAAGAAAATGTCCTACATGATTATCACAGGGAGGCTCATTTATTATAGATAGTATTTCACTTCGGTTTGACATTTTATTCTGGAATGAAGCTCACTTGTTACTAAGTGTATGTCATAAAAAAGAGAGAGAGAGCGAACAAGTGTGAAAGAGAAACCCTTAGTACCTTGCCCTCCCCTTTCATTAACTGAACTCTTAATTCAGAACCACGAATACAAATTTTTCTTTAGCAGAATATTTTTCCAGAAGCTGCGGAAGTTGGCACAATGTCACAAGCTGAATACTGTGAAGAAGAGTGAAGGTTTAAAGTCAATAAGCCTCTTGCCTGGAGGGCATCGGAACCACTTTGTAGAGTGTGCTCACTAAATTATCCTGTACTTGGCATTGAGCATTCTGACAATTTAGCTCTTGCAGATTCTCCGCACTAGCTGATACATACACATATATTTTTTAATCTGAAAACATTAATTAGGAGGGTACAACTGATCTGATTACATGGATATCTTGTATAATGTGTAAGTGAGGGCTTTGGTGTGCCCGTCACCAGAATAGTGTTCATCGCACTCAATAGGTAGGTGACACTGAAATAACATAAAACACACACCATTTGAATACCTTGATGATCTGTTGAGAAATCTACAGATTAAACTGAAAATCAGTTTCCTTTAAACCCCAATGTTAGTTTTGTAAATAAACCGCATTAAGAAAATGTTTATATCAACAAGTACACTTCTATCATTCTGTTTGGGTTGTAGATCATAAACTGTAGGAAAGGGTTTTCAGCCTCAGCACTATTGAAACTTTAGGTGGGGCCGCCTTGTGCAGAGGGATGTTTAGTAGCAGCTCTGGCCTCGATCCACCAGATGCCGGGAGCACCACCCAGGTTAGGACTGTCAAAGACGTCTCTAGATGTGGTCCAACATCCCACAGAGAGAAAACTATTCCCACCCCTGCCCACCCACCTCAGTTGAGAGCCATAGTCTATGAAGTGCGTTCAGTGCAGGATGGTAAGAAGGTGGAAGAAAGGCAGATCCTTGTTTTGGAACATGATGAGAAGCATTTTGCCCCAGCACCAATTTTAAATAACAGAAAGGTCTCTCAGTCCGAAGGAGCAGTGTTTCCGGGGCCCCTTTGGTGGTTGGCTTCCACGACTCTGAAGCCCCAAGCAGACAACTTGAACAGTTTGTCATGACCAACCATAATTAGGACTCAGATCGACCAAACTAAGAACCATCAAGTAAGTGATTTAAGAAACAAAGAATTGGGTGGCGCCTGTGGCTCAAAGGAGTAGGGTGCCGGCCCCACATGTGGAGGTGGTGGGTTCAAACCCAGTCTCAGCCAAAAACTGCAAAAAAAAAAAAAAAAAAGAAAGAAAGAAACAAAGAATCCTTGGGCAGTGCTGGTAGAAATTAAAAGCTAGCTGCTTATTCCAGGGATATCCTTAACCTAACCTTAATTCCCAGGTAGACTGTATACTTCCTGTCTCTGAGTTTTGCACTACATTTCTGATCTCTACAACAGTTTTTTCACTTTGCATTTTCATTATTTGTTGAAGTATCCATCTCACTCACAGGGCTACGTTCTCTTGATGAACAGGGAGTATTTCTTGGTTATTTTTATACTATATCAGACCAAAATATGGGTAAGAGAAATCACTAAGTATTTGCTAAGTAAATACTATATTTGATGATTTGTTTGACACTTACTTATTAAGTAGTTCTGGATGTCAGAAATTGTTCTAGACCTTAGGAAAACAAAGACAAATTTCTATTGATGCTTCCTCTTTAGAGAATTCATGGCAGAGTGGAGACAAGTTTGAAAGAGTGCTAAGAAGCTAAGAGCAGGGCAAGGGGAAGAGTAACCCGTACTAAGCTCTATTTTTTCAGGGTGAAGAAAGCAATAGCCAGCTTTAAGTCGTGTGTGTACTTTATTCTGTAAACTATACATTCAATCATTTGTTTGCTGAGGGAAATTTTGTCTAAACTTATGCCTTGGAAATCAATTTGAGCTAGAATAATTAAATAAGAAGTGGAAGCTGCTTATTTGCTTCTCCCAGGTACTAAAAAGTGAACAGAATCACTAAATGGGAAGTATATATGGATTGAGTGTTAGAAGGTCTGCGTTCAAGCTCCTGGTCTCAACTGTCGGGGCCAATTTTCTTAGGCTCCGTATTTGTACTGCGTGGGTTCCATTGCAATTAGATTCTATTGCTGCCATAACTAAACCTGCTTTAAAATGATGCTGATTGGTTATCTTACAGTTGTTTATGTCAGATGTCTGACATGACTCTCCCTGGGCTAACATGAAGATGTCAACAGGGCTGTGTTCCTCCTGGAGGCCTTTCCCACCTCGACAGACTGCTCACATTTCCTGGTTTGTGGCTCCCACCACCCCCCACTCCATCTTTACAGCCAGTAGCTCAGCATCCTTCTAACCTTGCCCCCATCTCTGTCTCTGACCACAACTGGGAAAAATTCTTTGAGGATTAACATGGTGAGGCAGTGCCTATCTGAATAGTGCAAGCTATTTTCTCCCTCTCCGAGACATGCTGCTAATCACTTCTGGTAATATATTCATGGGTTCTGGACACTGGGAAACAGAAATTTTTATGATAGAATTATTCTGCCTACCATATGGGCTAAATATCTTAGATGATCCTAAAGATAACTTCACACCTGAGCACCTGTGACAGAGGATCTGTTTCTGTCCCATGGTTTCCCCAGATGGACATTCTTCTGTCCCAGCCAGGTGAGCATATGAAAATCTGCTTCCATTTGCCTTCACTGTTTGTGGCTCACCATCTTCAATAAGAATGAAAAACAAGAAAATGGGTCAAAATGGAAGTGTAAGTGAATTGACTTTCTCATTATTAAGATTTTTCCCTGAATTTAAGTTTGGGGGAATGCTACTGAGGATGCACAGCACTGGAACTTCACCTCTGGGTTGTATATGATTAAAGATGAAGACCTGGTTGTGACCTCTGCCGAGGTTGGGAGGGGGAAACTCCTTGAACATAACTGGAGTGCCGTATCATCAGAGCATTTCTTTTCTAGTAGATATACAAAATATTTCCCACGTTGAGAAAGACACCACGGAGGAATGTTTTGTTTTGTGGGCAGTTCTCAGCTTTTTTGTATTTAAAATGTTGATCCCAACATCACTTTGGGTTGTAGAATGTTGAAAATGCGTACCACCTGCAAAATACTCTTTGGATTAGTTCGATTTATTGCTCTTTCTATTTAAGAAATTCCCTGAAAACATAAAAGTTTACTTGCTAAAACAGCAATAATAATAACAAAAGAAGACCCACAAAAAACCAAACAAATAGATATAAAATTCGGAGTGGATTAAAGATGGCGGCTGAGTAACAGCTTCCCGGGAACTGGGCTTGGCGAATCTGGGGAGACAAGACTCCAGACATCTCTGGCTGGTGGGATCTGCCTATGATCATCCCTTTGAGGATACAGGGAGCCAGCAAGGGACGTCTGGACCCCAAGAGGAAGACAAAAACAGTGGAAAACTGGCAAGTGGCTGCATGTGTTCGATCAACCTAATCACGCCGGCAACTGTGAGTACAAGCAGCAGTGAGACTGCAAACCGGAAAGGCCTTACCTGTGAACTTTTTTGCTGTTCTTGGACTTGGCAC
>CAUYPK010114952.1:0-27837 GCA_963574355.1 Loris lydekkerianus
AATGGATTAACAAGCTGTGGTATATGTACACCATGGAATACTATTCAGCCATTAAAAAAATGGAGACTTTACATCCTTTGTATTAACTTGGATGGAAGTGGAACACATTATTCTTAGTAAAGCATCACAAGAATGGAGAAGCATGAATCCTATGTACTCAATTTTGATATGAGGACAATTAAGGGCATGGTGGGGGTAGGGGAAGGGGAGAGCAGAGAGAGAAAGAAGGTGGGAGGGGTGGGGAAAGGAAGAGCAGAGAGAGGGAGGGAGGGGGGTGGGGCCTCGGTGTGTGCCCCACCTTTTGGGGGCAAGACAGGATTGTAACAGGGACTTTACCTAACAAATGCAATCAGTGTAACCTGGTTTCTTGTACCCTCAATGAATCCCCAACAATAAAAAATAATAAGAAAAAAATAAAAAATTTTCATCGTATAGTTTTATAGTTTATAATTTTGACATAGGTCTCAGTGGGTAAAATCAAAATATTATTCCTTTTGGAAACTGTTTTTTTTGTTTGTTTGTTTGTTTTCTAACTTCTAGAGGATATTCACATTCCTTGGTTCCTATTCCTTTTCCTCCATCTTCAAAACCAGCAACATAGCAGTCCTTTGACCCACGTCCATCACCACATCATTTTCTTTTACTGTCTCTTCTGCCTCTTTCTACTTTAAAGACTCTTGTGATTACATTGGGTCCCTTCTGCACAATCAAGGATAATGTCTTTATTTTAAGGTTAGATTAGTAGCAACCTTAATTTCCCTGCAACTATAATTCTCTTCTGCCATGAAACCTAGCATTTTCACAGATTCTGGAATTTAGAATGTAGACATCTTCAGGTGGCCATTACTCTACTTCACACATGGCAATGGAAATGTTTAGCCCCACCCATAAATAACAAGTGACTTACATGACTTGAGGTACCTGATAATGTTAGGAAGATTTCCTTCTGGTTAGGTTCTGTTGCTTTAAGTATACCTTAAACAGTTACCATAGTCCTCTCCTTTCTATGTGGCATAAAAGGAAAATGTTTTTTACCTTATATTGGCTACCACTTTAAAAAATATATGTCCCCATGGGCAGCACCTGTGGCTCAAAGGAGTAGGGTGCTAGCCCCATATGCTGGAGGTGATGTGTCCAAACCCAGCCCCGGCCAAAAAACTGCAAAAAAAAAAAAAAAAAAAAAAAAAAATCCCCAAAGAAGTTTTTCAGGATATTTATAATATTTATAATATATTTCTAAATAAGGTCAACAAAATATTCTCAACATATTTTGCTGTAAATGATCTATAAATTGGTTGTAGTGCTAGGTAGGGCACAAGCAATCGTGAGTGTAATGTTTATCTCTGTGGCAGAGAAATGATGCAAGATATTCAATGTAAAAATTATTTTATTGAAGCCATTATTAATTTGTGTTTACAAATATACTTCATAATATTTAATGGTGCTTGAAATGATTATAGAAGAAAAAAGAGAAGCCTGGTCTGGAAAGAAACCACTGACGATTAATAGGGCCTTCATTAAATAAAATCCCACATTTGAGAAAAACTATTACAGTGCAGGCATAAAGGGAGTTTTGGGGAGAATTATAATATATTTAATCTACAGGAGCTGAAAGCTCAAAACAGCAGGTCATGTTTGATCTTGGTTGGATAAAATTGGATATACAGAAATAAGGAAGTCCCAAAGAGAAAAAGAAGATATTAGGGAGCATTTAATCTCTGTGCTCTAATAAACAGGCAAGAACTGGAAATATAATTTAATAGGTAGATACAATTTTAAAAAATCACTTGAAAAATAATTGAAACAATAGCCATCTTGAATTAAAATGCACTTATGCATACTTATTCATGCATTTAGTAAAAGACCCCTAAGAAGAAAAACAATTATTTTAAACAATAAAAATGTCCACAGTATTTAGTAATTCTATAACAATACAACAATACCATTATCCTTCATATTTGTAATTCTCTAGATATTGGCACAATCATCACAAAGTTTATAGTTTGAATGATTTGACATTAGTATGGATGTGCCCTAAGAAAAACACGAAGCTCAAAAGTGTCACCACAGATAATGTGCCACCAAGAACACAATCCAGTATAAATAAAAAATGTGTACTAGCACAGTTCAGACTGTACAGAGTCATGCTCTTACTAAGTTAATTCAAGGGATATTATTGCAGGAAGGAAGTGCAAGGAACAGCCTGCAAAGCTGTGCATTAAGACTTCATAAAACATTGAAACCCTACTCAGATTAATGTAGTGACCTTAGCAACCCTGCAGCCTCTGAGAAAGACCTCTCATGTTCCTTATCCAAGTGCCACTATCATGATGCTGACCCAAAAGCTATCGTTCTCTACTTCTTGACCCATCCCTATTTTATCCTTCACTGCTATCTTCCCAATGGCTTCTTTTTAGTGCTGTCCCTGTTCATATCTTGGCTTTTATCTCAGTCTTTTATGTTTATTTGATGCATCCTTGCCAAGAGAAAGAGATTTGAATTTTGGTTGTTATATCCTGTGCAAATGTGCTCTTTTGAGTAAAGCTCTACTAATGGCCCATTTCAAAAGCCTCTGCTATCTGCCTTTAAGTCCAGCCCACTGTGCCCAGGCAGCAGATTCCTGTGGCACAAATATGAAAGGAAGTACTGTGGCTTTGTTTGTTGTTTGTTTGTTTGTTTGTTTTTTCCTAACAGAGAGTTAGAAACTCAGAAACGCAGAAATTCAGAAAGCCTGATGTGGTTCTTACATAATAAATATTGTATGGAATTTTGAAAATTGTAACAATCTGGAATATTAAAATCCTTAGAATGATGACCCTAAAATGCACTTAATATTTGATTTATTAAGTTTTATATTAATATGAGGACACATATGATTAAGTTACATTGTTTGTGTTTGTTAGGAAAAGTTTAAGTTGTATTTGATTCCTTCACCCAAGAGATGTGCCATCAGCCCGTACAGTGTACCCCTAGCGAGATTACTGAGCTCTTCTGCCCTGTGTTCCCTCCTCCCTTCTTAAATTTAATTGTTTTTCTCCTCATGTAGACCTGTTGTTGTTGGTCTACTACTTTCAAGTTAGTATTGAGTATATGGGATGCTGGTTTTTCCATTCTTGAGATACTTTACTAAGGACGATGTTCTTCAAATCCATAGAAGTAAATACAAAAGATGTAAAGTCTCCATCTTTCTTGCGGCTGAATAGTATTCCATACTACATACACCACAGCTGATTAACCCGCTCATGAGTTAATGGGTACTTGGTTTGTTTCTACATCTTGGTGATGGTGAATTGAGCTACTATAAACATTCAAGAGCAAATGTCCTTTGGTAAAATGATTTTTTTTCTTCTGAGAAGATACATAGTAATGGGATTGCAAGATCAAATGAAAGATCTACTTTTAGTTCTTTGAGGATTCTCCATACTTCTCTCCATAGAGTATGTATTAGTTTGCAATCCCACCAACAGTGTGTAAGAATTCCCTTCTCTCCACAGCCATGTCGGCAGCTTTGAGACTGTGATGTGGACTATTCTCATGGAGGTTAGGTAATATCTCCAGGTAGGTTTGATTTGCATTTCTCTGATGCTTATGGATGATGAGTATTTTTCCATGTGTTTGTTGTCCATTCTTGGTTTATCAGAGATCAGATTTTATCTCTAGGTCTTCTATTCTGATCCATAGATCTGTGTTTCTATTTTTACCCTCAATACCATGCTGTTTTGATGACTGTAGACTTGTAGTATAACCTGAAGTCTGGTAGCATGATGCCTCCAGATTTGTTTTTATTTCTTAGGATTACATTGACTATTTGGATTTTTTTCTGGTTTTATATTAAATAGAGAACTATTTTTTAAAGTTCTTCAATGTATGATACTGGTGTTTTAATGAGGATTGCATTAAATCTGTAAATTGCTTTGAGAAGTATAGACATTTTAATAAATTTGATGATTCTTCCCAGACATGAACATGGTATGCTCTTCCATTTATTAATATCTTCTGCTATTTCTTTTCTCAGGGTTTCATAGTTCTCTCTGTGGAGATCCTTCACACTATTTGTTAGGTATAGTTCAAGGTATTTTCATTTTCTTTGTAGCTACTATGAAAGAAATTTTCTTTGACTTCATTCTGAGCTTGACTATTGTTGATTTTTATGAAGGCTATTGATTTGTGGATGTTGACTTTATACCCTGAGACATTACTGTACTTCTTGATCACTTCCAGGAGTCTTGTAGTTGAGTTTCTGGGGTTTTCTAAGTATAAGGTCATATCTTCTACAAAGAGTGAAAGTTTGACCTCTGTCCCCATTTGGATACCCTTGATTTCCTCTTGCCTGATTGACTTGGCTAGGACTTCTAACCTTTGATTGAATAGTAGTGGTTATAGTGGACTTCCTTGTCTGGTTCCAGTTCTAACTGGAAATGCTTTCAGTTTTATTCCATTCATTATGATGTGGGCTGTGGATTTGTTATAGATAACTTCTATCAGTTTAAGAAATGCCCCATCCATGCCAATTTTCTTAAGTGTTCTATCTGAAAAGGATCCTAAATTTTGATGAATGCTTTTTTTTTTTACATTGATTGAGAGGATTATATGGTCTTTGTTTTGCCTTTATGTGCAGGGTATCCATAAGGTTCATGTGCAGTTTAAAATAGTTTTGCATTGTAAATTGCAGAAGAACTTTATGGACATCCTGTATATGGTGAATTACATTTGTGGATTCATGTATATTGAACAAGTCTTGTGTTTCTGGGATAAAACACACCTAATCATGATTTATAATTTTTTAAAACTTGTAGCTGTATTCAATTTGCTAAGATTTTATTCAGTAATTTTGCATTGATATTCATTAATGACATTGGTTTGTGGTTTTCTCTTTTGCTGGATCTTTCCCTTGTATTCTGTCAGGGAGAGATATATTTCATTGAATGAGTTGGCAAGGATTCTTCTCAATGTTTTGAAATATGTTCTGCAATACAGGTATGAAGTCTTCTTTGAAGGTTTGGTAGAATTCTGGTGTAAAACTGTCTGGTCTGGAACTTTTTTTGTTGTAAGCTTTTTATTGGTATTGCAACTTTGAGGCTTGATATTGGTCGGTTTAAGAGTTTTAATTTGTTTTATTAAGTCTACGGACGTGGTGTGATTCCAGATATTGGTCCATTTCCGCCACATTTTCAAATTTCTGAGCATAGAGCTTTTGTAGTAATCAGTAATGATCTTTTATATCTCTGAGGTTATTTTTCCTTTTTCATTTCTGATTGAGGTTATTAGAAATCTTACTTTTCTGTTTCTAATTAATCTGGTTGAAGTTTTATTGAATTCATTTGTCTTTTCAAACAATCAACTTTTTGTTTCATTAATCTTCCAAATAGTTTTTTTATTCTTAATTGGGGGAACTGTCCAGTTCTGTCAGTAGGATGTTGAAGTCCTTGGCTCTTATGGTGTTGCAATATATCATATTGTCCAGACAAGTTAAGGTTCATTTTATGTATATGGGAGCATTTAAGTTGGGTGTATAGATATTTATAATTGAAATGTCTTCTCATTGTATTGTTCTTTTGACCCATATATAGTGTCCATCTTTGTCTTTCTTTACTTTTGTTGCTTTAAAGCCCAGTATATCTGCAAATAGGACACAGACTCCTCCCTTCTTATGATTTCCATTTGCCTAAAATATTTTCACCCTGAGTATTGTGTTGTTCTGGGGTGTTAGATGATTTTCCTGAGGACAACATATATTTGGCTTGTTCATTTTTATCCAGTCAGCAAGCTTGTTTCTCTTCAGTGGGGAATTCAAGCCATTTACATTAATCAAGAGAATTGATAAGGATAGTGGAGTTCTAGTCATCTTGTTTTTTAGGGGTTAATTGCTTAGTTTTATCATTTGTGACATTGTAGGAGCTAGGATTTATGCTTTAGTTTCCAGATGTCTTTACTTCGTTGGTGGTTGATTGTGACAGTCTGTGTATAGTATGAGTCTGAGTACTTCCTGCAGAACTGGTCTTGTAGTAGCATATTTCCTCAATGTTTGCTTGTCAGTAAAAATATTTGATTTCTCCATTGAATATGAAACTATGTTTAGTAGGATACAGAATCCTAGGCTGGAAGTTGGTTTGTTTAAGGAGACTAAGGACAGGTGACCACTCTCTTCTGGCTGTAAAGTTTCAGCTAAAACATCCATTGTCCCTCTAATGTTTCTGCCCTTGGAAGATATTGTTTAGGCTTTGCTTCTTGCATAATTTTCTCTTTCATTTAATTACAAAGTACTAGGAGATGCTTTGTTTGAATTGAGTCACTCTTTCTTGTATCTGTATTTCTGGCTTTCTGGGAATGCTTAAAAAAATTCTCTATAATGATATACTGAAGTAGAGGTTCCATGCTTTTAGGACTCTTTTCCTCTCCTTCCAGCATACCTATTATTTGTATGTTTTTATGCTTTGTAGAGTCCCTTATCTCACCAAGAGATTTATCTCCTTTGGCTCTCCTTTTTGATACTTCAACTGTGTGAGTTAGTTCAAAAGTCTTGTCTTCGAGTTCTGAGATACTTTCTTCATGTTCTACTCTATTGCTGAGACTCTCAACTGTGTTTTGAAACTTCTTGAATACCTCTTTCAATTCCTCATGCTCCATTATCTCTATAATTATTTCCAGATCCTTGGTGACTTTCTCTTTAATTTCATTGATTCTTCAGACAGTTTTTTTTTACTTGTTTTTCACCTTCTCTTCAATTCTCTTCTCTTCACCTTCACATTCATCTTATATGGCATCCATATTTTCAGAAAGTTCTTTATGGATGTCATTTTTAGCTGTAGCTCTGTTGTAATCTCTTGGAGGAGTTGATCTGCTCTAAATTTTCATGTCACCAGGGTTCCTTTGCTGGTTCATCCCCCCGCGTGTTTTCTATTTATTGTTGTTGTTGTTGTCATTATTATTATAGTTCTAAGCTAAAAGATTAGGGTGTCCCTAAATTGTTGTTGAGAGATATTTCATTTGGACTAAATTAGGCACCTCACAGGAGGTTGTTAATGAGCCTCTGCTTTCTTGTTGGGCCCTTCCCACTCTCAGCCTGCCAAAATTCCTGTCAGGGCTATACAGGGCAGGGGTACCTGGGGACCAGGCCTCTTTTTCTACACCGGGAGGGAAGGGGTTGGGGGCAGCACTTTAAGTGAAGGCTTAGACAGGAGGCAGTGTACAGATGTCAGGGCAAATCATCCAGAGAGTAGAGTCAGAACCAGGAAGGTGGAAGCCATGCACTGCTAAAGTGCTGTCCTGCTAGCACCAGATTATAAAAGCTATGGCTTTCTCCTGTGGTCAGGAGAATAGTATCTATTGTTAGCCATCTTCCTCTTTGGTTTTCCAGGATGGGTTCACCCAAGGCCTTAGATCACACAGTGTAGAGGTCCCCAGAGTTCCTGTCAGAAGGCAGGGCTTATCTCCCTTCACTGTTCTGTACCCTGACCCCTTCACAAGTAGTCTTTTTCACCAAATACTGATGAGAGAGAAACTGGCCTCTTCAAGGCTTGTTTCCTTAGTTGCTATGGGAGTAGGGCAGGGTCCTAAGTCCCCTCACCTCTTCAGTGCTTGGGGATGAGTTAGTCTTGCCAGGTTATCTGAGCTGGGCTGGGGTTCCCAACACACCCACACAAAGTAAAGTAAGCAAAGGGCTTTCTGTCCAGTTCATAAAGTAAAAAGGTGATGGATTATGGTTATAACCTGAGTGGAATCAAAATTGATTTCTATTCTGCTGGGAAAGAGGGAAATTCATAGGGGGAAATGCCTAGGTGCAGGAACCTGAGTTTCTTGTTCTTTGTAGTACTTTCTCATGTAGGGAGAATTCTTCTTGCTTGCTGCTTGTGGAAAGTCCCTGGGTGGAGGGAAGGATCCCCCTTATCCTTCTACTTGGCTCCAGACTCCTCCAAATCTGGTTCACTCTAAGACCTCTGCTCCCCATCTTTCTCTTTCTCACCTTTACTCTTGCTGTTCCTCTCAGTGGGCTCTCTGAACGCCTTTGTTTATTGTCCCTACTACCCAATTTCAATTCAATTGCCCCAGGTTCACTTCAGTTCAGTCTTCCTCCTTCTAGCTGGGACAGTCTGACAAGAGCTCATCTAGTCTACCATCTTCCAGAGTTCTTCCACTCAATGTTTTTGACCAAGCGGATGCATGATACAATATAAAGTGGGCTGTGTGTATAGAGCAGGGACACATTCTTTCATTAATCCATCATTGAGCATTTATTGAATGCTGAGTACTATTCTTTGTGCTGCAACTACATTGATGTACTAGGAACACATTTTTCTAGCCCCCCAAACCTTATAATCTAATAGAAGAGGCAGCCCTCATCACAATATAAAAATAATCATTGAAAATATAATAAGCACTACTTTAACATGATCTAAACCATCTTCATCTGTGTCCTTACATACCATCTTCCCTTCTGTTATTATAGATCAAAGACCTATGCTCCAACTAAGACCAAATCTTCTACTTGTATACCAGATGCCACCCATATATCAAGGATACTGCAACTGCATGTCTTCTCTTGACTTTTCCTTTCAATTTGGTTATTTTCATTATTACTAAAAAATGCCTTCCCACATTAAAAAATATTTTCTGGATCCCACATCCCCTTCTAACTACGGCCTAATTTCTAACTTCCAATTTACAACAAAGCTCTTCCCTAAAATTGTGTATATTCACTGATTCCTCATTCCTCTTTGCCCATTATTTCTTGCTGTCCAGCTGAACGATTTACAATTTCACTGAAACTGTACTTCTCAGGTTCACCAATGGCCTCCACCTTCCAAAATTATAAGATCAATCTGGCTTTTGTCTTATTTGCTTCATCAGTAATAATTAACAACTTTTCTTCTAAAACATTTTCTTCACTTTGTCTCTAGCACATGAACTTTGCTTAATTCTTCATACACTAGACTAGACTAACCATCCATTCTCTGTCTACTTTGCTGATTCTCTTCATCTCTCTGGCATCAAGTGCTTGTAGTTCCTCCTCTTCTTAATCTGTACCCTTTTGTGTTACATGTGGTGTATACAGGGATTAAAGAAAATCCAGTTCTTCTCTCTAAGGATTTCATAGTTGAGTAGCATAAGAAGGAAAAAAATAAAGAATACAGTGGGTGTGAATGATCTAACCAAATCCTTGTCTATATCTTTATATAGGGTATCCATAAAGTTCATGTGAAATTTAAAATGGTTGGCTTATATTATGTATTACGTATTATATATGTATGACAGTATATGTTAGGAGGCCTAACACAGCCACACCCAAGCCCTTTCCTCTCCTTTTTCTTCTCTCCTCCTAAGACAAAGATACAAAGAATCTGGCTAGCCCCACCCCCAGAATTTCTTTCCAAAGGACCCTAACTTTTCAGGCAAACTATGGAATTTGCCCACCCAGTACAAAATAAAAGGGATCTCTAACTGCCCCCTAGTGAAGATGCCATCTATGCACTGCCCAGGCAGGTTGCTACCCTTTTAATAAAGCTGACCTAAACTTCTCCATTCCCACTGTAGCCTCATCTCTAGGCACCACTGTTTATACCTCTCAGTATATATGTATAATAGGTTCTATTTTTTACCTGAGTCATCATGGTTTGAGAAAAAAATTACATGTATATGTATACGTATCTGTATCTTAGTGAACTATCTAGACTCCCCAAATCATTATATAGGGGATACATGGAGAGAGATTTATAGCAAAGGCAAAGCAAACTTATTAAAAGTTTACAATTTGATTTTCCCAATTCTCTTGAATCTGTCCAGTTACACAGGTTTTGTGTTTTTGTTGCTGTCATTTGTTTCATATTTCTTTGGGTTTATTTGTATGTTTTTTTCATTCATGATCTTCACTCAAGCCCATTGCTTACTCTGTCTTTCTTTGATTTCCTCCAAAACTTAAATTTTCTTTCTTCTGTATTAGGCAAATATCCAAACCCTTCTGGATTCTGTTGCCCAAACTCACATACCCACACCCCATCACTATACACTTTTGTTAAAAAAAATAAAAAGTAACAGAAATCCATACTCTTAGAAGACCATTTCCAATCATACTTTGTCACTGGAGCATGTTTTGTGTGATTGACAGTATTAGTTAGGCTTTTATTATGCTGCATGTAACAACAGGATCTTTAAAAAGGAAAAAGCTTTTTTTTTTTCTCTCTCTCTCTAAGTAGAGATATTTCTTTTTTCAGTCCCAATCTAGTATGCTGGAATACTAGATAGAAAACAAATTCCCCCAGATTCCCAGATCTTATTGCTGTGCCATCCTCACCTCAGTACCTCGCTTCCATTCCATGGTTCAAAATGGTTACTCAAACCTTCTGTGCTCCAATCAGTAGAATGGCAAAAGCACCACAGGAAAGGCATGACTTCTTCCCCTCTCTTTAAAAGTGCTTTCAAGAAATTGGACATACTACTTTTGCTTAATTCCATTTACCAATATTTCTCTTTTAGCCACACAATAACTTCAAGGGAACCTGGAAAATTATTCTGGGCAGCTATAAGTCTAGTTAAAACCACAAATTCTATTATCAAGAAAGAAAGGAAAAATGGGTATTTGAGGAAAATTAGCTTACTGCCTGACTTTGTCACCATTCCCCCAAAATGATTTATTGATCTTTTACTTAAAAATTAATAATTTCCTTCACAGGAAGTCTGGTGAATGAAATTTTCTACAGTCTGTCTCTGTAAAATACATCAACCTACTCACCTATACATTCATCTAACTATCATGTTAGCTAAGTACCTATTTGTCATTTGTATCACATCACCACTTCTTGCTGTCTTTCAGCCAACATGCTTCCTTGATTTTTTAAAAAAATTATCAGCAGCTGGCAATGTTGCTTATAATGAATGTAAGAGTGGTGTAAACATTGGAGTGGTAAGGGGTTCCAATTGTTGCATGACACGTGGGATTAATCAAAAAAGCTTTGGAATTGTGTTGTGAAAGCCATAGATTCTTTGCTGATACATAATGTGCTCAGTACTAGTCATATAAAGGCTTTTGATAATACCAGAGCAGTGTTATGAGAATCTGATGGGGAGATACAAGAATATCTCATCAGTACCAGAACAGTTCCTTGATGAGAGGCCTCAATTTACAATATTTCCTATTTTGAGCTGTGTAAAGCAATCAATTGATCTCCATTATTATTTGTAAATTTCATATCTCTTTTTATTTGCAACAAAATGTGAGTAATTGGAGGTAAGGATCACGGCTTCAGGGTAGGATGATTTTTCTTAAAATTAGCAAGCGAGACTTGAAAGCCTCTTTACCTCCCATTCTTTTGCTCATTTCTGGCTCATTTAAAATAAATAATGAACACATTGTTAAAGCCAGAGGCCATAAATGTCATAATTCCAGGTCACAAAACATCCATCCAAATGCTAAAGAATGAAGAAAAAATTAGCCTTAGTCCAGGTGTTACAGGTATTGTTAGTGGAGGTGCTAAAGGTACCAGAGCTGATGGCAAGAAGTTAGACTGGTTTCTTGGGTAGATGTCAAAGAGAATGGAAACAGGGATGTGCTAAGTGGTAAGTAAAAATGAGTATTCAAGAGTATGCTACTCTGCCCTCTTGGTGAATCAGAGGAGAAAAATTTTTTCAAGGTTTTCAGTAGTTCATAAATACTGAAAGTATTTCAAGGTAAATAAATCCTTTTTTAAAATCCATATATACACCCATTTATTCATCAAATATTTGTTGAATGTACATTATGTGTCAAACATTGCATTGGAGTAAGTACTGGCAATCTACTGGTGATTAAGAAACAGTCTTTTCTATTAGGGAACTTTCAGGAAATTTCAAATTGATTCATCATCCACAAGTTCTTTCCCCATACCCTTACATAAAAAAAAGTCTCCATTGTCAGCCATCTATCTTCTTCTAGCCACTCCCTTTGTCTCTGCATCCTTGCTTAGCTGAGCTTCTGGAAAGACTATTGTCTATTCATTTTTCTCTGATTATGCATTCAATCTTCACTCCATTGCATTCTGGTTTGCAGAGGCCTTTAAATTGACAAGTTTTATAGGAATTTTTCTGTCTTTATATTTTTTGGTCTATTTGTGATACATGACACTTAATATTTTTGACCCCTCTTTACTTCTTTCATGAAAGAAGTAAATGACTTTCATGACTTTCATGAAACCACACTCTTGGCTTTATCCCTGGCTGATTTTTCCTCCTTAGTTATCTTTGTTAAAGGCTCATCTACCCATGTCTTACTGTGGTGTTGCCTAATGTCCACATTAGGCATTTTACTTTTATCACTTATTAACACACTCCGCTTAGTGTTCTTATTGAAACCCACACTTTTACCTACATGCTGATAACTATAGTACCTGTATTTCTAATGTTTTTCTAATTTCTGGTCAGGAAGAAATTGAATGGCTCAAAAGTACTCCAAGTTTAACCTGTCAGAGGCTGAATTCATCTTTGCCGCAAATCCATTTCTCCACGTAAATTCTATATTTCAGCAATTGGCACCACTCTCTATGCAAGAAACATGAGACCTCCCTTTCTTTTGCTCTTTGCACCTAGCAAATCACCAAGTCCTAATGATTCTGTCTTATAAGTTTCTTGTTTTTAATTATTGTTGGTGATTCATTGAGAGTACAAAGGATTAGGTTACACTGATTGTGGTTGTTAGATAAAGTCCTTCTTGTAATTGTGTCCTGCCCCCAAGAAGTGTGACATGCACCATAAGCCTCTGTCTCCCTGTCTCATCCCATCTCCCTGATCCTTCATTTCCCTGTAAATAAATCCTTTTATTTACCTTGAAAATTGTGCAAGGTATTGTTTAAGGCAGGACTCTTAGTATTTAGAAACTCTTATAATAAACTGAAGTCTAAGAATCATTTTAGAAACATTTATTTGAAGATCAAAGATTCTAAATATCTAAGAAATGTTAAGAAAAAAGAGAAAAGATGCCTATCTCTACTGTATTTTTTAGTAGCCATACACATTTTATTAATTTGCTTATAAGAACATTCATAGAGAGATCTGAACTCTCAAAGTTCAATGTTATTTCCTAGGGAACACAGTTATGTATTTTGTTTTGTTAATAATACCGTGTTAATTTTGTAGTCAGAATGAACATGAACTAAATGACTATTTTAATTGTCTTTATTAAACAGAGGCATTACCAGTTCATTGAGTCTTCCTGATCTCCCTGTGATGATTATTAATTTGTCTTTAAAATCAAACAAGAAATTTTGCTTTTATTAGTTGAATTATGAGAATCATTCTTAACTCATTCTGCCATAATTCCTAATTTAAAATTCTAGAGTAAGAACTTTTACTGTTTTAACTAAATGGAGAGTATTTCTGTCACCCTTTCCAATCCACTTGTCTCTAAGAAAGAGTGCCTTCATAATTAAAGAAGAACAGAGTATATAAAGTTCTGTGATTAACCTTTTTCTTTTGGACATGCCTTCATAGAGGGTACATTTGGCTTAATTCCCAATACTACATAATAAGAAAAATGGTGTCAGGATTCAGGATTATCTTCTAGAAATATATCTGGGGGTGTCTATCTTCCTTTTCCACTCTACTGTCTAGCCCACTTAGGCATAAGATGGTTATCCTTAGTGGCCCAAAGATATAGAATTGCCATCTCTATGAAACCTGATGTGGCTCCAGGTCTAACCACACTGGGTACTCTGCTATTAGTAGTTTGATTTTCATTAATACTAAGTTACAGAAATTAAGATTATAAGAGCTACTAATTTCTTGTTTGTTTTATGTACATAATAACCTGTATTATTTCCTCTCTCTCCCCTTTCCTTACTAACTTATGAAAAAGCAATTTAGTAATGATACAATTTTTTATTTACTCCTAAGATTATAGGATATTAAGGTATAATTCTGACAGAGATAAAGCAACTAGCCAAGAAAAATAAATAAAAGGCATTCAAATAAAAAAGAAAAAGTGAGATCGTATCAACTGCCTCTGTTTGCAGTTGATACGATCTCATATATAGAAAATGGTAACTCCATAAAAAAACCTAATAGAACTAATAAATAAATTCAGAAAAGTTGCAAGATACAAAATGAACATGGAAAAATCATTTGTGACTCTGCACACTAACAATTCAAATGGGAATTAGGAAAACTATTCATTACAAATCACCACTTTATTATTTTAAAAAATATTTAGGAATAAACTTAAGTAAGGTGGTAAAAGACTTGTATACCAAAAGCTACAAATCATTAATACAAGAAATTAAAGAGGACACAAACAAACAGAAAGACATGTCATGTACATAGATAGGAAAACCTAAAATTGTGAACTTGTGTATACTATCCAAAGTGAGCTACAGATAGGCAATCTCTATCAAAATTCCAATGATTGCCTGGTGCAGTGACTCATTCTTATAATCCCAGCATTTTGGGAGGCTTAGGTCGGAAGATTGCTTGAGGCCAGGTTCCCCAGACCAGGCTGGACAATATAGCAAGACTCTATCACTATTAAAAAAAAAAATATATATATATATATATTTTATATATATATATATATATATATATATATATATATATATATATATAGCCAATGTTTTTGTAGTTCTAGCCTCTTGGGAGGCTGAGGCAGGAGCATCATTTGAGTCCAAGAGTTCAAGGCTGCAGTGAGCTACAATTTCACCGTCACACTCCAGCCTGGGTTGCAGAGCAAGATCTTATTTCTTAGGAAATATTAAATACCATAATATTTTCTATAGAATTATTAAAAATCTATATTTTATGCAGAAACACAAAAGTCCACTAATAGCCAAATCATTACTGAGAAAGAATAGCAAAGCTTGAGGCCTCATACTTCCTGACCTTAAAAGATACTCTAAAACTAAAATGATCAAAATAGTATGGCATTAGCACAAAAATAGATATATAGACCAATAACACATAATATGCAGCCCAGAAATAATTCCATGGATATACAGTTGATTGACCTTTAATAAGAGAGCCAAGAACATACCATGGAGCTGGGTGTGGTGATTTATGCCGGTAGTCTCAGCTACTCGGGGGACTGAGGTAAGAGGATCAAGTTGAGCCCAGGATTTGGAGTACACTTGGACAACACAGTGAAACCCCATCTTAAAAAAAAAAAAATCCTACACACTGGATAAAGGATAGTCTCTTTAGTAAATGGTATAATAATTTGGATAACCATATGCAAAACAAAAAAAAAAATGAAATTAGGCCCTATCTTACACCAAATTATTATCTCAAAACAGTTTGAAATCTTAAACATAAGACCTGAAACTGTACAACTTCTGGGGGAAAAAAAAGGTGAAAACTTTTATGACATTATTCTTAGCAACAATTTTAAGGATATGACACTGAAAGGACAGACACCAAAAAATAAACAATTTGGGATTGTATCAAATCAAAAGGTTTTTACACAGCAAAGGAAATAATCAATAAAATGAAAAGGCAAATTGTAGAATGAGAGAAAATATTTCTAAAACAAACACCCAATATGGAGTTAATCTACTATATTTATGAAAAATTTTCATAACTCAATACAAAAATACTAATAACCTGATTTTAAAATGGGCTAAGGACATGAATAGACATTTCTCAAAACAAGACATACAGTTGTCCAACGTGTATATAAAAATGCTCATCACTAGTCATTAGGGAGAAGCAAATAAAAAATACAATAAGATGTCACCTTATACCCTCTCAGTTGCCTGTTATAAAAAGTCACATGGTAATAAGTATTGGCGATGATGTGTATAAATTGGAACACTTGCACCACTGTTGGTGGAATACAAAATGGTGCAGCCCCTATAAAACACTGTGTCAATATTCCTCCACACACTCATTAAAGATAGAACTACCATATAATCCAGTAATTTCACTTCTGGGTATTTATCCAGAAGAATTGAAATCAGGAAACTGCAGTGATATTATCACTACCATATTCATTGCTTCAGTATCCACAGTTGTCAAGATGTGGAAACAAGCTAAATGCCTCTTGATAGACAAATGGCTAAAGAAAATGTGGCAGCATATACAGGGTGCCATAAAGTTCATGTGCAATTGCATACTATTCAGCCTTAGACAAGAATGAAATTATGCAATACACATCAACATGGATGAACTTTGAGGGCATTATTTTAAGTGAAATAAATCACTCAAAAGAGACAAATACTTTATGATTCCACTTATATGCAGTATCTAAAGTGGTCAAATCTGCAGAATGAAAGTGTAAAATGGTAATTGCCACAGGTCAAAGGAAGGGAAATGGAGAGTTATAAACAGACACAAAGGTTTAGTTAGATGAGATAAATAAGCTCTAGTCTAGATGTACAATATTGTACTTACAGTAAAAAATAATGTATTGCACACTTAAACATTTAAGAGAACAGAGATCTAATTTTAAGTGTTCTTACCACAATAAAATAAAATTTTAAAATAATAAATTAAAATTTACCTGAAAGTAAAAGAATAACAATCACTCCAAGATAGACACACAGATAGAATCTTTTCTACTGGGGATAGTGTAAGTTACATGAGAGAGTTGCATTGTGTTAGTTAAAATAGTTTATTTATTTTTATTTTTGTCATTCTTGGTATTGGGAAACTTTATTGATGGAAAATATGTATGAATGCAGATCAAACAAAGAGGTTGAGAGGTTGACTCTGATATAAAATTAGGAGCACATCCATTCATGTTCTCTTTTATGTTCCTCTCTGTAACACAAGGGCAGATATGTTAAATACTTTTTTTCACAACTGGAATTCTGAAAGTGTTTTGGGTTTTGTGAATAAGATTTACTCACAGAAGTTTGGGAAAGTAAAAATACGATGGAGAAAAATCTTAGTATAGCTACAACAGGTAACAACAGTGTTATGACAGTACAAATATGTGACTGCGTATGAGGCAGCCATGTCAGAATTAATAGCAGGTGCACCAACAGCACCTTCTTTACCTCTACATGACAAGTATAGTTGTGACCTGCAAACCATTTGTCCTTAGAAGCCCCCAGACTCCTATTTCTTTTTATCTTTCTAAAATTTGTGTGAAATCTTTATTCTCTCTATTGTGTATCTTTCTGCTTTGAACTCTTAAATGTGTTTTCTGTTTCCTGCATGTAACATCGTTGGATATACTGGGACATTAGGTCTATGACATTGAGGAAACCTCAGGGTTTTTTTTATGTAAAATGATGACTGTAATATAATACATTACAAGGTTTTGTGAGAATTAGAGGAAATGTATGTAAAGTGCTGAGCTCAGTAAGTGTTCAATAAATAACTTCTGTTTTAACTAAAACTCATTAATTACTTGAATATAAAGTACTTGACCATCAGTTTTATTACACTGCTATATACAAAAGAATACTGCAGATAACTATGTTTTTAGTCTTATAGTCAGCTTAACAAATTACAATTAAACAATTTTAGGATTACCTGGATAAGATACCTTATCTGAGGTTTGTTTAATAACTTCTGTCCCTCTATCATAAAATCCTTCCAAATGTAAATCAAGTTAGAGAGATCATAAGTGTTCCTATTTTCACAGGGATTACTATTCACTTTTTTGTTCACAAAAAAGGTTCTCACTAAGGGGAAAAGAAGATGAAAACTCATTATGTTATTCATTTATTTAGAATTTTTCCCTCTTGTAATTTATGCTACATAAATTTGTCACATTAAATGGAAATGTCATTGATTTTTTTTCATTGTGAATGAAATTCACATTCATTTTTCATGTGTGTATGTATATGAGATTCCCATAATCAGAAATTTCCTACATATATTCCCTTGTACTATGTAAAAGTCTTAACGTAAAAAATACAAGTTCTTAATTTTTAAAGTAACATTTCTTTTGAGAAATGGGAGATCCACATTCTTCTGTGATAAGTAAGTGAGAAAGAAAGCAATCTCTCTGCCTGCTGCTGTGACCTTTGACAAGTGTTATAGCTAACTGGTCTTCACAGTGACAGGATTTATTTCTTTCACAGAGGCTTGTGCTCTGCCAGGTGGAAATAATCACTAAAAATAAATGCCTCAGGGTTGTTTGTTTTTTTTTAAGTGCTTGCCTTTTTTATTGTGCTCACTCTGGCTCTGAGAGTGGATTTGTTGGCTGTCCCACCAAGTCTGAGTAAAAGGGCAGAGGAACATTTGAGATGAGGTAAGCTGTGTGTGACTGGTTCTAGATCTTGCTTGGTTTACAAATTGATGTCAGCTTTGTAAACCACCAAGAGCTGTAAGAATGTATGGGTAAATATGTTTAAAATTTTTATTTCAGTGTAATTCTTTTCCTTTGTTTTTGCTTGCTCTGAGAACTGTTAAATCTTCAATTTCTGCAAACATTAAACAAACTGATAATCTGGACTTACAGGATCAGTAAAAATCTGGGGCTTGGCTCTTTATTTGAAACACATGGCTGATGAGACCTAACAGAGTCCATACGTCATGATATACAGAGGTAGCTGTGATTTTGATTCATCCCAGCATTTATAAATCTCTAAAATTTCAGTCATAGAAGCACTTATTTTTAGGATCTAACAAAAATTCAAATATATTAGCCTAATTTCATCATAATAACATCTTAGGTTTTCTGTGTAATTATTATATCCATAGTCTCCTCATACATATCACAATACTAAATAGAATCCTAAACCTGATAAAAGAAGTATCTCTCTAAAGTGAGGGAGAAATTACGATACTCCCAGAGGGAGTTTGTTACCACTAGATCTGCCCTGCAAGAAATGCTAAAAGGAAGTCCTTTAGATTGAAATGAAAGAACACTAGACAGAATTTGAAGCCATATAAAGAAATGAAGACCTTAGCAAAGGTAAATAAATACATGAGCAATGATGAAAGCTAGCATTATTGTAGCTTTGATTTATAGCTTAACTTCTTGTTTTCTTCATGACTTATGAAACTGGTACATTAAAAAAGTTATGAGTCTGTTTTGGCAAACCTACATATAAAGATGTAATTTTGTGTTATTAGTAACTTAAAGAGAGTGGGGTTAGAGATATTTAAGAGCATAGTTTTTGCTGGTTATTAAGTAGATGGTGGCAATTTAATTGAGAATGCCTTAATTTTAGGATGCTAACTATAATGTCCATGGTAAGCACACACACACAAAATAAGATATAGAATATACAAAAGGAAATAAGAGGTAATTAAAACATTTCACTATAAAAAGATCAACTAAATGCAAGACAGCGATATGCATAATTAGATAAAAATATATATACATACACACACAAAAAAAACAGATAGCAAAATGATAAAATTAAGTTCTTCCTTATCAGAAATTACTCGAAATGTTAATAGATTATACTATTTAATCAAAGGGCACAGGTTGGAAGAAAAAATTTAAAAATGGAGCAACTCTATGCTGTCTACAAGAGATTAACTATATAGATCTATCCAAAGTCATAAACAGGTTGAATATGAAAAGATGGAAAAAGATATTCCACGAAAATAGTAACCAAAATAGAGCAAAGGTGGCTATACTAATAGACAAAATTTACTTTAAATCAAAGAAAGCTTACAAGAGACAAAGAAAACATATACTAATAAAATATCCAATAAAGCAAGAAGATATAATAATTATCAACTTCTAAGTGCCTAACAACAGATCATCAAAATATGGAAAGCAAAAATGGGCAGAATTGAAAGGAAAAAGAAATAGTTCTACAATCATAGTTGAAAACATCAATGAACTACTCTCAACAACAAACATATCAACCAGACAAAAAATAGGCAAGGAAATGGAGGACTTAAACAATAAAACTAGTAGATCTAACAGACATATATAGAACATTCTACCCGCAAAAAAAGAATGTACAAATTTACTTCAGACATTCTCTAGGACAGATCATATATTGAGACAAAATAAGTCCCAATAGATTTAAAAAGAGATATCATACATGTTGCTATAACAACACAATAAAGTTAGAAATCGATAACCAAAGGAAAACCAGAAAATTTATAAACTTTGAGAAAATTAAACAACATACTTTATATATCAAAAAGGAAATCACAGGGGAGATTAGAAAATATGTAGAGGCAAATGAAAATAAAAACCCATTATACCAAAACTTATGAGACACAGTGGAAGGGGAAGAGGAAATTTGCAGCTATGAAGGCTTACATTCAAAAAAGAAAGATCTCAAATCAACAATCTAAATTTAAAATGTAAGAAACTAGAAAAAGAAGAACAAACTAAATCTAAAGCTAGCAGAGGAATAAAATAATAGAAATTCAAAAAAGGACAAATAAGAGAACAGAAAAATGATTGATAAAAACAACAAAAACAAAAGTTGCTTCTTCATAGGCTTTAACAAAATTGAAAAACCTTTAGATCAATTGACTGAAAAAAAATGAGAGAAAGCTCAAATTTCTAAGACCAGAAATTAATGTGGAGAGACATTACCACATACTCTGTGGGAAAAAAATAATTATGAAATTACAATGAACAACTGTATATCAACAAATTAAAAGAAATGGCAAAATTTCTAAAGCACAAATCCTACCAACACCTCATGAAATTCATTTTTTTAATGATTAAAATAGTCTACAACTAGGAATAGAAAAAGAAATTACCTAAAAATAATAAAAACCATTTTTGAAAAACCCACAGTGAAGAGCACAAACAGTGATGAGGGACTGATTTTTTTTTCTCTGAGATGAGGAATAAGGCCAGGATGTCTACTCTTGCTACATATATTCAACGTGGTAATTGAAGTCCTAGCCAGAGAAATTAGGCAAGAAAAATAATGAAATCATTGAAGTTGGAAAGGAAGAAATAAAATGAGCTCTGTACATAGATGACAGGATTTTACATATAGGGAAGGCCAAAGATCCCACAAAAGATGTGTTAGAACTAATAAATATAGCCAGTTAGAATGCAAAATGCACAATAAAAATAAGTTGCATATCTATACACTAAAAGTGAACAATCCAAAAGAAAATTACAAGCACAATTTCATTTACAATAATATCAAAAAGAATAAAATACTTAGGAAGTAACCTAACAATGAAGGTAAAAGACTTGTACAATAGTCTCCTCTTATCCACAGGAGATACATTCTATATTCTAAGATCCCAGTAGATGACTAAAACTGCAGATAGTACTGAACTCTGTATGTATCATATATACATTGTACATATGTAGTATATTTTTTCTATATACATACTGAGGATGAAGTTTAATTTATAAATTAGGTACAGTAAAAGGCTAACAACAATAAGCAATAATAAAATAGAACAAATAAAACAATGTGCCAACATCATTACTCTTGCACTTTGGGGATATTATTAAGTAAAATAGAGATTACTTGATCACAAGCACTGCGATATCGTGACAATTGATCTGATAACCAAAACTTCTACTAAATGCATAAGGGCAGGGAGCTTATAGAGCATGGACAAAGGGAAGTTTCACATCATAGAGAGTAAAGAGCAAGATGTGGAAGATTTCATTATGCTATTCAGAACAACATACAATTTAAAACCTATGACTTGTTTATTTCTGGAATTTTTTATTTAATATTTTGGACTGTGATGACCTTGAATATCTGAAGCCACAAAATGCAAAACTGTGATTAAGGGGGAGAGAACTGTGTAATAAAAACTCCAAAGCATTGCTGCAAGAAACTGAAGACAAAAATAAATGGAATGACATCCCATGTTCATGGATTGGAAGACTTAACATTGTTCACATGTTAATACTACCCAAAGCAATACACAGATTCAATTCAATCTCTTGCAAAATATCAATGGTTCTGTGCATGTGGTGGAAATAGACAGCAGGTACAGGGCCCAGAGGGTATCCATCTGATTTTTCAGTCCACACTAGGAATGAGGTGGACAAAATCCAGCTCTCTAGGGACCAAATCCTTACAGCAGCTATTATAAATATATCCGAGGTTTAAAGAAAAATAGTCCCAATGAATGAAGAATAAAGAATCATAGCAAAAGAAATGGGAACTACATAAAAGAATCAGATGAAAATTATAGATCTAAAAAATGTAATAGCTGAAGTAAAATTAACTGGATAGCTTAATAGCAGATTAGAGAAAGTAAAAGGAAGAATTGCTTTAATGATAGAGACTTGAAAATGTTAAATCTAGAAAACTAAATTAAAAATATTAAAGAAAAATTGATGTAATCTCAGTAATTTATGCAACAGCATCAAAAGTCTAAAATGTAATTAAAGTTACAGATGTAAAAAAGAAAGAAAAAATAGCAAAATATATTTGCTTTTAAAATTTCATCTTCCTCTTTGATACACTTCTATTTTACCAAGAGATAATTGCATAAAAATTGATCTGTTTTTATTTATTTGGTTTTTGAAATTTATTCTGAAAACTAATAACATTATTTACTATTAGAAAATTATCATCCATTATTTTTTCGTGAACTATTATTACCAATTCTGGAATTCCTATCATTACACATTAGACTTTTACTTACTATCATTGTTGTCCGTAAGTATTTTTGTTTATTTATCTCACTGTATTTTAATCTACATAAACTGCTAAATCTATTTTCTAATTTATTATCCCTTTTTAAATTTAATATTTTGTGTAATCCGTATTGCATCCTTAATTTTAATAATTTCATTTTTCACTCTTAGATATTTGATTTGCCACCATTTACATTTTTTTTAATTGTATACTACTCTCAAAATGGGTTTTATTCCTTCCTGTGTCTCTTTAACGATTTTAAACATTGACATTCAATAGTCATGTTTGTACTGTTCTATTTATCTCTAGTTATTCATATATTAATTTTCACATTTGTTGCATTTGTTGACTCATTTTATATGGTAATTAATTATCATGTGGAGCTTTAATTGTTTTTATTATCCCTCCTCTTCAGTAATGATTGAGTGTTTTATGGGACTCTTAGATATTGTGGGCTGAGGTTTCTCCTGAAACCAATGTCTATTTACAGCCTGTGAATGGGGATTGGAGTTCTCATTTCTCCAAGGTTACATTTTTTTTCACTGTGGCTCTGAATAATCGATTTGTCTCCTGATGCTTCCCTGAATCAGTGGTTTTTCTAGTTCATTTCTATGGACATTGTAGGCAATAGTGACATCCAATTGTTTTTTTTTAAGGGTTTCATTTCAGCTGACCATCTTGTGTGATGCTAAATCCACATCTCCTGTTGCAACATGAGTAAAAAATATTCTAATCTCTCAACTTTATCTCAGCTCCCATACCTCCAGGCTACAGCTGAAAGTTCTGTCATTACATTTCCCCTTCATTTATAGCAATGAGAAAAAATCCCCTTTCTTTCTTTCTGGTACATTTGGTTATATATTTTTATAACGTATTTTTCCTTGGAATTCAGTATTCTTTTCTGTAGTAGTCTTCGTAAGATGAGTTTTTATAGCAGTACATAGCAGGAGAACAGTGTTTACTGAATTTGGCATATTTAAACTTCTTTACCTACTTAATAGTTGGCATAGATATATTGCTATGTCATTGATCTTAATCTAATTGTACCACTTTTACTATCTTAAGACTAATTATATTTGTATTTCCTAAGTTATTAAACTAAATCCTTATTTTTATTATGACTTTCATTTTTTTTAATCCCTATTTTTAGACAATGGTGATTTCCATTGTTTCCCTCTTGTAGTTCTTTTCTCATAAAAAATATTGCATTGCACAGTTAATTTTTTCATACACACAGTAGAAATCTGTAATGTTACAAATAGTTTTGTTTTTTTTTTTTAAGTATCCTCCTTCCATTCCCCCTCTTTCCTCTAATTTCTACTCTTTTTTCTCTTCACCTATTTCTCTGGCTTTTTTTGCTTTAGGACTGCTCCACTGTTCATTAACTTCTGTATTCAAGAATAAATCTAGAAACAAAAAGGGGCCAGAATGCAAAATTTCCCAGTTAACCATTTAAGAATTGCCTGGCTGCATGTTTTCATTGGAGAAAGAACAGATAGTATTAGGTTCAGCAATTGTTATAAAAGAACAGCCCAATCAACAATTATATAAACAAGATTGAAGTTTATTTTCATCTCATATAAACATCCTAAAAGTTGATCCAGAGAGGTTATAATTTCAAGGTCTCATTGCTTTTTATGTTGTTACAGCTCTGTACATAGACTTTACCTAATGGACCAGGAGGACAGTATAATAACCCTGGGAGTAGGATGAATAAAGGAATGAAGGAAAGTGAATAAAGAGAACATATGCTCTTTCCTTGGAGGAAGATTTCCACAAGTTGTCCCATAACACTTCTGCTGCCTCTACATTACTGGCCACATGGCAATAACT
Source organism: Loris lydekkerianus (assembly GCA_963574355.1). Taxonomy (NCBI): domain Eukaryota; kingdom Metazoa; phylum Chordata; class Mammalia; order Primates; family Lorisidae; genus Loris; species Loris lydekkerianus. The sequence continues at coordinate 24,285 of CAUYPK010114952.1, forward strand.
AGACAAAAGGGAGACAAAGAAATATAGTCTTTAACTCAAGAAAGATAGGGGAAAACTCAGAATTCTATTAGAAAAAATTATATAATGGATATTTGGGGGAGAACAATTGTTAGATTCTGAACAATAAACCTTTTTGGCTTCTAAAATATCTAGTGATACTGTATCACATAACAAAATAACCCTTTCCTCAAGTAAGACATTCTCAATGTTCCATCTTCATGCAGCATCCAGTCTAAAACTAGGATATTGGGGCAATGCTATCCCTTTCCGTTTACCTCCATAGTATCCCTTTCCAATCTATTCCATAAATTGAAAGACAGTATAGACAATATTTGCCCTCATTACACCTGAAATATACAATGGCATAGTCAGAATAGAAAGGTATAATAAAAAGTTACATATGAAAAGAGGAGAATAGAAAAAACATGTAGTCCTTCATCCTTAATTAAATGTCAATCGGCCACCATTACAAAGACTTCTATCACAATCAAGTGATCCTCAGTGATCCAGTCCAGTCACTTCTGGTTCACGCTCTGAGATGAAATTCCTCATTCATTGGCCTCCATGTTTTTTGGAATCTGTCTCTGGAAGATTCTTTGGATGCCATTCTCAGAAAAATTGCAAAATTTGGAGACCCAATGGTATTATTGGATGTTTGAAGACTAATGGATTGTTTTACAAATAAAACAGGCTATTCTAGGTATTATTCCAGAGCAAAACAATCTCATCAAAATATGATTTCTTTGCTAACCTCTTTGCTTCAACTGATCTCTCTGAGTCTGGTCAGTTCTATATTTGAGTAACTTATAATTTAGATGTTTTTCACCCCAACCTCAAATTGAAATTTGATCCCTACTGTTAGAGATGGGGCCTCATGGGAGGTTTTGGGTCTTGGGAGCGTCACTAATGAATGGCTTGGGGCCAGATAATTCTCACTCTCTTGGCTCCCAGGACAGATGATTATTTGACAGAGAAAAAGGCACTTCCCTCCTTTCTGTTGGGTCTGCTCTGGTTACACAATCTCTGCTCATGGTGGCTCTCCTCCTTACCGCTCTCTGAAACCCTCACCAGACGCAAAAACTGGTGTCAGGCTTCATCTGCAGAATCATTAGCCAAACAAAACTATTTTCTTAATAAATTATTGAAGATAGCAGATAGCTTCAGAACCCCACCACGACTCAACCCCAATAAGACATCTCCCAGGCATATCATAATTAACATCAAGCAAGTTATTTAACTTGTGTGATCCCTAGTTTCCTTTTCTGTAAAATGCAAAATGATAATGGTGATGATTATAAACCTTTCTCAACATTTATATTTTTAAAATATGCATCATTTAAAGTATAGTATCCAGCATATTTGTATGCATTCAAATTTAGTCATAGAAGAGGGCATATGTTAGTCATCATTATTGTTTATAAGTGAGCTTATTTTTGACAAGTGATATGGAATAATCCTCTGTGTCCCGTAAATACTATTATTTTTAGTTAAATCTTACTTCATAGTAGCATAACTTTTTTGTACGCTTAAAATTCCTGGCCACTCTGCAAGATAGACACCAAATAACACCGTCTCTCCCCACCACTCACACGCACATAGGAATAAATTTAGTCTTGGAAGCATTATAAAATGTTCCTTTAAATGAGCTCTTTAAGTAAAGTGCATTGTAAAATTGCAAGTGTGTTATCATCATTATTGTTTATGAGCATCTACTGTCTAGTCAACTTGTCAAAAGTCTGATGGAGCACATGCTAGCACAGTGTGTCTGTGTTACAGTGTGAAAAATTGCATACATGAGACAGTTTCATTTTTCCAAAAATTCACTCTCTGACTCAGGCCTTCTCCATTGGAGCTAAGTAGTAATGTGGTCAGGGGTGTGTCTCTTGGAGCAGGTTCATGTGCCCTATGCCCTTTCTGAAGTGTGTCTTCTTATTGACCCTATATCATTTTCATTCACTTCCCTTTACGTATTTGTACTCTATGAACTTTGTCTTCTACCAAATATGCTGCCACTTGACAACACTGCCATGATGTTGTATGGTTTGATGTTTGTCCTCCTCCTGCCTGCCACCCCTATTCCTGCTGGATGGACAGTAGAAATTTTTTTTTTTTTTTTGCAGTTTTTGGCCGGGGCTGGGTTTGACCCTCCCACCTCCAGTATATGAGGCTGGTGCCCTACTTCTTTGAGCCACGGGCGCTGCCCTGGACAGTAGCAATTCTTAACATTGCAACTTAAATATTCTCTCTGTATATGATCTATGTATGATCACGCCAGATGAAAAGTCTTCTTTGGTGCTTACTCTGTATCTCTCTCTCTCTCACACACACACACACAGCATCATCATCATCATCTCCTGTTTGGATACTGTTTGGATTTGGCTGACCTTCAACACTACTTACTTCCCAGAGGACTGGGGCAACATCTTTGCTATCTGTGTAGTTTCAGCATGAAGGACAGTGTCTGGAACAAGAGTTGGTTTAATGTTCAATTGTTGAGTTGGGTAGATTTTACCCAGAAGAAGATACTTCTAGGGAAAAAATTTCCCTTTAAAATTTTCCAAACCTAGAGCAAAATGAGATGTCAGAATGCAGGCTTACGTGAAGGAGTTTAGAAACAGATGACCTTGGTCTGTTTGGTCTTTCACTCCGTGTTTTTGAGCTAAGCACTTTTCAACTCAAGAATTTATTAACTCTTCTATCTCTTTCTTTCCTTATTTCATTCTTTTTTTTTCCTTTTGTTAAGAGCATTTTAGATGTGAGACTTTGTACTTGATTCCTGGGATACAATAACAAGCAGACAGTTTTACCCTCAAAGTTAGATAGAATTTGGGTTGGAGTAGTGCAAGTGTAATAGGGAAAGAAGGAAAAACCAGTTAGATTAAGGTTGAGGGGGAGAAATGAGTTAGGTCTCACATTAAATATGAATTAACAATAGTATCAGTAAGAGCTAGGTTGATTTCATTTCCAAGTACTGCTTTTAATGATCCTATTGGAGGAAAATGTAATATGTTTATGTGAGGTATGGAGAGCCCCAGTGGAGAAATACTAATTCTATGTAAAATAAAATAGGTTATAATCAATTACAACTATGAGAAAGCATTTAGCAACCATTAATTTGCCAACTAACTTTTAAATATTTTATTTTATTGTATTTTTTTATTTTTATTTATTTATTTTTTATTAAATCATAGCTGTGTACATTGATATGATCAAGGGGCATCATACACTAGCTTCATAGACTGTTTGACATATTTTCATCACAATGGTTAACATAGCTTTCCTGGCATTTTCTTAGTTATTGTGCTAAGACATTTACATTCCACGTTTACTAAGTTTCACATATACCCTTGTAAGATGCGCCGAGGGTGTAATCCCACAAATCCCCCTCCCTCTACCCACCTTTACCCTCCCTCCCCTCCCTCCCCTCCCTTTCCCCCTTCCCCCTATTCTTAGGTTGTAACTGGGTTATAGCTTTCATGTGAAAGTCCTAAATTAGTTTCATAGTAGGGCTGAGTACATTGGGTACTTTTTCTTCCATTCTTGAGATACTTTA
>CAUYPK010114955.1:0-42077 GCA_963574355.1 Loris lydekkerianus
GCTGAGCACAGGTGAGCCCTGGTCGCGGGCCTGCAGGGTCAGCTCGAAAGCGCGCAGCTGCTCGTGATCGAAGGCGCGCTGGGCGAACACCACCCCGCTCTGAGTGTTCACGGACACATAAGACAATAGGTCCCGTGGCTCTAAGTCGCTGGACACGATAGAGTAAGAGATGCTGCCATTGAGTCCCAAATCAGGATCAGAGGCGCTGACTTGCGCAATTGAGGCTCCTGGTGGGTTGTTCTCAGATACATGGACAAGGTAGGAGGCCTGGTGGAAAACCGGAGTGTTGTCATTGACGTCGGAGATATGCAGGGTGACGCTGGTTCTGGAGGAAAGGGATGGTTTTCCTTGGTCGGTGGCTATGATGGTGACGTTGTAGTGTTGGGTTTGCTCCCGGTTTAGGGCCTTGTCAATCACCAGCTTATAGTAATTCTTGGAGGTGGATTCTAATTTGAAAGGGACTTCTTCCTGAATATAGCACGTCACCAGTCCATTGTGCCCAGAATCCTGGTCTCGCACTTTTATGAGAGCTATTACAGTTTCCAGGTCTGAGTCCTCTGGAATCTGGTTAGAAAGGGACATGAATATCACCTCTGGGGCATTGTCATTCTCATCAACAATTTCAATTTGAACATTACAATGAGCCGTGTGCACCCCTCCGTCCTTGGCTTCTACACCCAACACATGCTGACTTGTCTCTTCAAAGTCCAATGTACCATTGGTTGTGATATCCCCGGTATTTGAATTGAGATTGAAGAGGAGGCTGGTACTTGCTGGGGATTTAAAGAAGGCATAGGTGATCACTGCATTAATGCCCTCGTCCTTGTCAGTGGCCATTACCCGCAGCACGAAGGTTCCCCAGGGCACGTTTTCTTGGAGGCTAACTCTGTATACGTCCTGGCTGAACCGCGGAGCATTATCATTGGCGTCAGTGACGTAGATACTAATCTGGGTGGTGCCGCTCAGAGGCGGGACTCCGCCGTCGGTGGCGGTCAGGATTAACAGATGGTAACTCTGATATTCCCTGTCTAGCGGATTTTCTAGCTGTAATTCTGGGTATTTAATTCCATCAGGACTTGCCTTTGTTGACAGAGAGAAGTATTGATTGGAGTTGATGGTGTATGTCTTTACTGAATTACTTTCTACGTCTGCATCTTGTGCAGAATCCAGAGGGAATTTTACACCAGGTAAGGCTGATTCACAAATTTCTAAATCAATGCCTTTTGTAGCAAAACCTGGTGCATTGTCGTTAATATCTTGGATTGCAACGGTCACATGGAAAACATTCATTGGGTTTTCAGCAACCGTTTCAAAATCCAGTACACACTCAGGTTTCCTCCCGCAAATCTTCTCTCTATCTATCCTACCGCTCACTATCAAATCTCCACTCTCGGCACTAACGTTGAAATAACCCTCTGCACTAACCCTCAGTTTTCGAGCTGGCAACTCCTGGACGCTGAGCCCCAGATCCTTGGCGAGGTTCCCCACCCAAGAGCCCTTAGCCAGCTCCTCCGGAATAACATAGCGGAGCTGCTGGGAGATTGCTCCGCAGAACAAAGACACCAGAAAGGGAAACAGTACCTGACTTTTCATCGTTTTAGCTTCTCTGGCACTCCCTCTGCATTTCATGAACTCTCCAAGAATCTTCTTTTCAAGGTTTCTCTGAAGTGTTTTTAAAAAATCAACGACAGCACTTTGGACTTTCGTGATTTGAAGGTAGGACTTGTTTGTTAAGCGCTTGAGGGTGCACAGGAGCAGCTTCTGCTGCCTGGTACGTGCTGGACAAAGCAGGAAATCACTCTGATACTCCTGCAGAATTAAGAACTCCTCTCTTCCCTTTGGTCAACAGCGGCGCCCAGAGGTTGTCTTGGTATACTGCATATTGCCCAACTATCCTCAAAGTGCGTGCAATCTCTTGAATCTATGTACCCTGTCTCTTAATTTTCTAGAAAGAACCAAATATTCACATTTCCCTTTAAATTTGATAATTTATAGTTTGTCATCATCTTATAAGTATTTTTATCATTTAAATTCTTCTTTTATCATTTAAAAATTCACAAGGCATACAGCCATTCTCCCCCCCCCCCCCGTTTGAGGGGCAAAAATATCTGCAGTGGTTTTGCCATATTTAAAAGCTCTTGCGTGAGTAGTGTGTACATATAAGCAAATAGATTTTTAACTCACATTTTTTGTGGAATGTGATCCTTACCTTTCTTTAAATTAATTGGAATAACTTCCCTTATTTAGTATTTTAAATCTCTTCATATGTACTTATCAATTCAGCAATACTTTTCAAAGATACAGTCTTTGCAAAAGAGAGTTGAAGTCTTACAATTATTTTAATATATTGTTCTTCTCTATAAAACTTAGATAATCTTACCAGCAGACTGTGATATTTTGTTAAAGTGAGCAATTTAGTATCTTGGCACACATACCTACTTTTATCAAGCTCTGTGTGAGCCATGTTTATTTTTTATGAAACCCGTGCCTCCTTTCTGTATAACATATATGAAATACACTATAATGCCAATTTTCAGCTTTAGCCAATTCATACCATTAATGACTAAAATGAGTTTGACTTGATCACTGGTAAATCTTGGAGAGATGGATTAAAAGAACTTAGACACTACATTCTAGAATTTATCCTGTACTCTTTGAATAGATCTTGGGTAACTCAAACAATCCTCATTATTTCAAATGCGCTACCAAATTAGATGCCAACTCAACAATTTAATCTATTATTTTATAGTGCTCACTTGTAATCATACACCAGTCAAAAAAGACCATTACCCATTTTCTGAAGACAGCTTTTCCCTTTTCACTGCTTACTGTCTTTATGCTTTAAAATTTTTAAACTCCCCCTTTCTTTCTCTTGTAATGAATTCTTGCCCATCATTCAGGGGCAAAAAACCCTTTAATGAAAATGGGGCATGTCTGAGACCTTTCTTTATCCTTGCTAGTGGCTGAAAATGGCACTACCTTTCTACTCTGTGTTTTCATGGATAAATATGCATGTTATGTTTCCTATGGGAGTCTTAAAAAAATCTCTTTAAGCATCTAAATTTCCCCTGGCACTAACCATTTAATATGTTTTTTTTCTTTACATGGAAAGTGACACTAATACTATATAGATTTTTTTCTTAAAAGTACGTCAAAGGTTATGTGATTTTTGGTTCTGTGATATATCTGCGTGTTTGAGTGAGAACCCACCTTTTACTGCTTACAATTATTGCACTCTGTCCCTGTTGTCTCACACATTTGAACATGCCTCTTCTGAATATATGGAAGGAAAGTTCTGTCCCTAATCAAGTATATTTTGATCTGATGTTGGATGACATTATTCTGTGACTTCACGAGTGAAAATATTTTCATAAATTTTGGAATAAGTTAATAATTTCTGGCCCAAGAAAGTGGTAGAACATGATCAAGCCTCCTATTCCATTGTTGGAATAGGAAATGGATGGTCTGGAAATCTCCCACAGAGGCTGAGACATAGCTCCCTATATTTTTAAATATCCTCTCAAAGTATAAGAAATACTATTCCAATGCTCATAACAGTTAGGTAAGTAAACTTTCCACCTTCAGGAAAAAGGCTGAAATCAATATGAACACACACACACACACACACAATTTAGGTATATATATATAGTAGGCACGATGGATAAAAGAATTTGATCAATGTTTCTATTTTTATCCTATAATTTTTATATCACTGATATGAAAAGAGTATAGAGGTCAAGCATAATTTTATTTTATGGGAGAATAAACCATCTTGGGCGTGTGTGTGTGTGTGTGTGTGTGTGTGTGTTTTACTTGTGTGTACCAGTCAGAATAGGCTATGTAGGCTAGAGTGACAAATTTCAAAACACAAGGATTTAGGCCAGGCATGGTGGCTCACACCTGTAATCCTAGCACTCTGGGAGGCTGAGGGAGGTGGATTGCCTGAGTCCACGAGTTTGAGACCAGCCTGAGCAAGATAAAGACCCTATCTCTAAAAATAGAGCCAGGTGTTTTGGTGGGCACCTGGAGTCCCAGCTACTTGGGAGGCTGAGGCAAGAGAATTGCTTGAGCCCAAGAATTTGAGGTGAAAATATTTTCATAAATTTTGGAATAAGTCAATAATTTCTGGCCCAAGAAAGTGGTAGAACGTGATCAAGACTCCTATCCCATTGCCATGGCACTCTACTGAGGAAAACAAAGTGAGACTGTATCTCAAAATACAAAAAACAAAAACAAAAATAACACAAGTATTTAAAATGAAAAAGGTCTATTTATCACAAATATAGACCAATGATGTTGGGTCAACCACAGGGCTCTTCTTTCAACATAGATACTCAAGGTTTCAGGTAGAAGAAAGCAGTCACAATGTCAAATAGTCACTTAAGAGATCTAGAAATTCTCCCAGTGGCAATTTGAGGTTCCTCCAGGAATTGAAACACCTTACTTCCACACTATGTGCTATTGGCCAAAACTAGTTGCTTGGGCTCACTCAGCCATAACCAGGCCACGAAGGGCAGTCATATCACGGGCCCAAAGGAAAGAAAAAGAAATATTTAAACAACAGGACTAACGACTCATAGTTTTATTTCTCAAGTGCATGTATGTAAAAGCTATGTAACAACCACATTGGCATAATTAGTTTCTATTAATATTCAAAGAAAGAAATAAACTCACCTGAAGTAGGTTGGGGTCTCCTTTCATTTCAAGTAAATCTTGAGATACGAGGAGAGGCTCACTTTTCTCACAGCTCTCCTGGCTGATGAGCGTATCCGCATAGTTGGGCTGGGGGAAGATCAGGTGACTCTTCCGCGAGTCTGCGGTGAGGGAGACCTCGTGGGAATAGGTCTGCAGAAAAGCCCGGACCCCATCCATACCCACAAAAGTTGAGACTGGCACTCCAGTCAGCACGCCTCCGGAATCCTGGAGCGGACGTGACTTGTGCCACCGCCGCAGCCTGAGTGCTAGGAGCACGATGACAAAGGCGAGGAAGATGCAGGAGATGGTGGCCACTGCCACTACCAAGTATAGCGTGAGGCCCGAATCATTGGGGTCTACAGGGGTCTTGATGCTGCCCAGGTCAGCCAGGACGTCAGGGATGTTGTCGGCCACTGCCACCGTGAGTGTGACTGTGGATGAGAGAGGAGGCTGGCCGTAGTCCTGGACAGCCACCACGAGGGTCTGCTTCAGCGCATCTCTGTCCAGCAGGGCCCTTGCTGTCCGCACCTCCCCTGTGTGCAGCCCCACCGAGAAGAGTCCTGGCTCGCTGGCCTTGAGCAGGCGGTAAGACAGCCAGGCGTTCTGGCCCGAATCTCTGTCCACTGCCACCACCTTGGTCACCAGGTAGCCAGGCTCTGCAGAGCGGGGTGCCAACTCCACGCCAGTGGAACCGTCTGTGGGAAGGGCGGGGTACAAGATCTCGGGCATGTTATCATTCTGGTCCAGCACGAACAGACTCAGCGACACGTTACCGCTTAGCGGTGGGTTTCCGCCATCGCTGGCTGTCACCAGCAGCTTCAGGTCTCTAAACTGCTCATAGTCGAAGGAGCGCAGCGCGTACAGGACGCCAGTGTTGGAGTTGATGGAAACATACGAGGATAGAGGCGCCCCCTGAAGGGTGTCTTCAATCAACGAGTAAGTGATGCGGGCATTGTTGTCGCTGTCTGGGTCCTGGGCGGTCACAGAGAAGATGGAGGCTCCTCTGGGGTTGTTTTCCGGAATGTAGGCAGAGTAGAAGGAGTGAGGGAAGACAGGTGGGTTGTCATTGATGTCTGTCACATGTAGGGGAATGTAAATTTCTGTGGATAGAGGCGGGCTTCCATCATCTGTGGCTCTCAGACTGATGTTATATTCTGAAACTTGTTCACGGTCCAGGGATCCAGCTGTCACTAAGCGGTAATACTGGTCTATTGATTTTTCTAAATTAAATGGCATATTTCCTAGGACAAAAATTGTAACCTGCCCGTTCTGCCCAGAATCTCGGTCATGAACGTTGATAAGAGCAATTTCTCTCCCAGCAGCAGCCTCTTCTGGGACTGACCCTGTGACAGAAGTGATCGTAACTTCTGGGGCATTGTCATTCACATCTTGAACTGTAACTAGAATTTTGGCTCTTGAAAAAAGACCTGGTCCGTCGTGTGCTTCAATTTTAATTTCATAGAACATGGCATCTTCATAATCTAGGTTTTTCAATATTGATATGTCTCCAGTCACGGAGTCCAGGTAGAAAATCTGAGCGATTTTCCCAGGCATTTTATCTAGACTATAGGACACCTGAGCGTTGAATCCCTCGTCAGGGTCGGTGGCATTCACAGTTAGCAGCCGGGTGCCCACCGGTGTGTTTTCCCAAACACTTACCTCGTACTCAGGCCGAGTAAACACTGGCGGATTGTCATTTGCATCCAAAACTATCACTTGGATAGGTAAGTTGCCAGAGTGAATGGGGTCACCACCATCAGAGGCAACGAGGACAAGCTGGTGAACTTCCTTTTTCTCACGATCTAGGTATCTTTCCAGGACCAGCTCTGGGTAATTCGCTCTGTCGCTGTTTACAGCCAGAGAGAAGTAGTCATTGTGGCTGAGCTTGTAGTTCTGTAGGGAGTTTGTGCCCACATCTGGATCAAATGCAGTTTTCAGTGGAAATCGAGTTCCAGGAACTGTTAGTTCGCTGATTTTTATTTCCAATTCTTCTGTTAGAAAATTAGGAGCATTATCATTAATATCTTTAATTTCGATTTCTACTTCAAAAATTTTTAATTTATCCTCAACCAGGATGTTAAATTTTACCAGACATCGCGCCCTCTCGGCGCAGAGCTCCTCCCGGTCTATCCTGTCCGCAGTGACCAAGCTCCCGCTTCGCAGGTTCAGAGAGAAAAGCTGTGTCCTACCTCTGGAGACTATGCGGACTCCGCGCTCCCCCAGGTCACGGGGCTCCAGCCCCAGGTCCTTGGTGATGTTACCCACGAAGGAGCCTTTGTCCAGCTCCTCCGGCACCGAGTAGCGGATCTGCCCAGATCCTGTCTTGCACAGCGTCTCCAGGAGCGCGCACAGCAGGGCCAGTCCTCCGCGGTTTAGGAATCTCAGGCAGTTAGTCATTTCCTTTTTGGTGAATTATTTTCTCTGAATTCTATTCCGATTTCCCACGACGAGTTCCAATCTTGCTTTCTCGAGAAGTTTAGTCTTTCATGGGCCTAATTCATAGGTCATAGAGGTGGTTGGTTTACGAAGTGAGCTTAGTAGCTGCCCCGGATCTTCTGAGTCTGATTTGCTTGTTCTTTATGTTTTAGGAGCAAGGAAATGGTGGACTAGCTCTCCAATTGCGTTTTCCTTCTTGAGTGGTCAACAGCGACGCTCAGAGGCCTAACCGTTTAATGCACCCTCTAAATTTCTCAGCACCTGAAATCCTTTTCGTCAGGGATAATTATGGGACTGGTGTGGATTCCATGATAATTGAATTAATATTAACCCATTAATATTAACGATATGACTTCAGGTTATTTCTTTGGGAATACATACAGTAATCTTAATGCTTAAAGCTAACCAATATTGTTTCAAACATGGTGGAGTTACTGTTCACAGTTACATTTTGACGTTTAGCTTAATAAACACACAGTTACAAAGGACTGATCCTGAGGGGCACAGTGAACTGTAAAAAGCCAGGATCACCACCGCTTTATACTCCACCACTGAACCTTGAACATGTGTTTGTCATTGTACTTTTCTACATTTATCAGTTATTTGTTAGTGTGTACCCCTTCACTGCCACCTTTCCCTCTCTATACATCCAGCTCTTCAAGAGCTGAGACAAGAAAAAGGAAAAAAAGAAAGAAAGAAACACACAGAAACATCAGCCATATTTATAGGTTATATTTTTGAAGTTTGTTCTTGATGGCCTGACATCTTTAGTTTCAATATTATTTGTTACTTAATATTCATTAAATAACATATAATTGGATTCAGACAATGTGTTGTTTGAGGATTTAAAGTGAACAATATAAGACATAACCACTTCCTTTGCAGAGTTTATAAGGACACAAAAGCAAACAGGGAACTACAGTGCATTGATGTAACTACCATAATGAGAAAATCTGAGAGGAATTTGGCTTTGAAAGCTAGCAAAGGTTTTCCAGGAAACATGAGAGAAGTGTATCAGGCAAAAGACATGAGAGGGAACAGCATGGCAATGTCTAATTGTGAGAGGAAAATCACAGACCTTCAGGATACTAAAGTTCACTCTGTCTAAATCTACAGTGTGAAGATATTTTTTAAAAACCACAGTTGAAACTAGTAGAGACAAACTTTTGCTTTATGATCCAGAATCCCTTCCCCTGAATGGTTCCAAGGACAGAAATAGAAATACAATATATGTGTCATTTTGATTATGATGTATTACATATCTATGTATAAGACATTTATTCTTGTAGAGTTGCTATATACACTAAAAGGAACTCTATCTTTAATTGTCCTCTGTTTATACTTTATTATTTACTTAAAAGTAAAGATATTATTACTTATTGTTCCGAAGGTGAGTTCCAATTTTACCTCATAGAGAATTATGTGACAGTAATAAACACAATGAAATATACATATATTTAATTTAATTAATTAATTTTTTGGAGACAGAGTCTCATTATGTTGCCCTCAGTAGAGTGCAGTGGTGTCACAGCTCACAGCAACCTCAAACTCTTGGGCTTAAGCAATTCTCTTGCCTCAGCCTCCCAAGTAGCTGGGACTACAGGTGCCCACCACAACTCCTGGCTATTTTTTTTTTTTTGGTGCAGTTGTCATTGTTGTTTAGCTGGCCTGGGCCAGGTTTGAACCCACCAGCCTCGGTGTATGTGGCTGGTGCTGTAACCACTGTGCTACGGGCTCCAAGCCTGACATATATTTTATTTTTAAAATTTTCTAACCACTGGACCACCAAGGACGCTATAAAATACATTGTCTCAGATAATTTTCCCTTAGGAGATACCTTTATTTTTATTTATTTATTTTTTTTGAGACAGAGTCTAATCTAGCTGGGACTAGAGGTGTCCTCCACAACATCTGGCTATTTTTTTGTTGCAGTTGTCATTATTGTTTACCTGGCCAAGGTTGGGTTCAAACTCGCCAGCCTCGGTGTATGTGGCACTGAGCTGCAGGCACTACCAGATGCCTTCAAATATAATAAAGACTTGTAGCACCCTAAGAGATGTGATATCATTAAACATAAGGCTCACTTAGTATACAATTACTTCCAAATCCAAATCAAAATGATCCCAGTTACAAAGAATATTAGTGTGTTCATTGTTTTCTGTTAATAAATATGCATCAATATACGAAAAGACACATGACAAGAGGAATGAGAATGGAAAATTGTGGTTCTAAGAGGAACCGGGGTTGAATGAGGGATTGGGAATTTTTTTTTTTTTTTGAGACAGAGCCTCAAGCTGTCACCCTGGATAGAGGGCTGTGACATCACAGCTCACAGCAACCTCCAACTCCTGGGCTCAAGTGATTCTCCTGCCTCCGTCTCCCAAGTAGCTGGGATTACAGGCACCTGCAGCAACACCTGGCTATTTTTTTTTGGTTGTAGCCATCATTGTTGTTTGGTAGCCCAGGCTGGATTTGAACCTGCCAGCTCAAGTGTATGTGGCTGGTACCTTAGTCACTTGAGCCACAGGCGCCGAGCTGGGATTGGGAATGTTTTTAACAGCTGTTATGAGCGTAAAACTTTGAGAAGGGACTCAGCGCCTGTAGCTCAAGCAGCTAAGGCATCATCCACATACACCAGAGCTGGCGGATTTGAATCCAGCCGTGGCTTGCCAAACAACAATGACAACTACAACCAAAAAATAGCCAGGCATTGTGGTGGGAGCCTGTAGTCCCAGCTCCTTGGGAAGCTGAGGCAAGAGGTTGCTGTGAGCTGTGATGCCATCGCACTCCATCCAGGAAGACAGCTTGAGGCTCTGTCTCAAAAAAAAAAAAAAAAAAAAAAAAAAGGAAAGAAAGAAAGAAAGAAAAAGAAAAAAAAACAAAAAACTTTGAGAAGGGTACTGGCCACATACACCAAGGGTGGTGGGTTGAAACCCGGCCTGGGCCAACTAAAACAATAGTGACAATAAATAAATAAGTAAATTACAAATGTAAAAAGTTTGCGAAGAAAGATGTATAAAGAGAATCTTTAGGGGAAATTGTATGATATAGTCTCTGAATCCCTGTATCTTTTCTTTCTTTCTTTTTGTTTTTTTGAGCCTCAAGATGTTCCCCTGGGTAGAGTGCCATGGCATCATAGCTCACAGCAACCTCCAACTCCTGGGCTCAAGCGATTCTCCTGCCTCAGCCTCCCAAATAGCTGGGACTACAGGCACCCACCACAACGTTTGTTTTTTTTTTTTGGTTGCAGCCGTTATTGTTGTTTGGCGAGCCCGGGCTGGATTAGAGCCCGCCAGCTCAGATGTATGTGACTGGCACCTTAGCCGCTTGAGCCACAGGCGCCAAGCCCCTGTATCTTTTCTTTAAGCAAAGCTATATTAAGGATATATATTCTTCTTTAAGGTAAAAGCATGTGGTTTCCAGGTATGCAAAAAATAAAAACAACAGTGAAGAGAACCCTGTTTATGATTACTCTAACAATTTATTAAACAGTGAATGATAAGTCAATCACATCTACAGAGAACACATAGCTACTATAGAGGCTAACAGGATTTTTAACTAAACAGAGATACTATGACATACTTTCCTGAAACATTGAAGAATGTATATTTTTAAATTCCCATCTTTTTAATAGGGAAGGACATGCAAATTAAGAAAAATGAAGAACTTTATTGCCAAACTGAAGGAAAAACATTAAGCTTCAGTGAGAAAGAACTAACCAAGCCATTTCACTATTCACATACAGATTCAAATATAAAACAAAACTTTGACATTTTAAAGGAGGAAGAGACTTGAGTAAATATGAACTCAAAACTTCATATTTTTATGACAGAAAAAAAATTGTTGGTCCAGGCAAATGAGATGATTTGCCTAAGGGTGGAGAGGTGTAGAAGAAAGGATGAGAAATGAGATATCCCTGGCAGTGTTCTTTTGATAATTTAAATATCGCCTTCAATATTATTTCAGATTTGCACTCATTACACAATGATCCTAGCCCCTCCTCTCTTATGTTCTCCTATGAACATTTAGTACTAGCTAGAAATAACTCACAAGGATTCATTTTCTAAATCTTGACTATATTCTCACAGAAATATGGAGAATAAAATAAATACCATAAACAGTGGAGACAAATAAGTAGGCTTTAGTAAAATAGCTAGTAACTATATTGTGATAAGGTAGTTTACCTGAGAAAATGTTTATTTTTTCTTCCCTCATTTCGTGCTGATAGGAAATCCTTTTTCTCACAGAGCTCCTGGCTGATGAACATGTTTGCCTAGTTGGGCTAGGGGAAGATCAGATGACTCTTTCCTGAGTCAGCGGTGAGGGAGACTTCCAGGAAAAGGTCTGCAGGAAAATCCCAACTCCATCCACACCCACAAAGTGAGGGTTGGCACCCCCACCAAACCATGCCCCGCAGCCTGCAGCAAGCGTGATACGTGCCTAAGCACCAGCAGCACAATTTCAAAAGCCAGGAAGACACCTGAGATTGTGACCGCCATTACCAAGTACAGCGTGAGGTCTAAATAGTCTGAGTCTGTGAGTGTCCTGATGCTATCCAGGTCGACTAGGACTTCAGGGATGCTGTCGGCCACACCCATTGCCAGCGTGACAACAGTGAAGAAGTGAGCTGGCAGTGGTCTTAGATGGTCACCCCGAGGCTCACTTGAGTACTTCTTTGTCCAGCAGGGCTGGCACGGTGCCTACCTCGCCTGTGTGCAGCCCCACTGCAAACAGCCCAGCCACGCTGCCCTTTAGCAAGTGATAGGACAGCCAGGTATTCTGGCCCGAGTCTCTGTCCACTGCCACTACTGCAGAACAGGTAGATGTGTTCTGTGGAGTGGGTGACAAAGCCACGCCAGTGGAACCATCAGTGGAGAGGGCGAGTACAGGATGTCTGGCACATTGCCATTCAGATTCAGGAGGAACAGGTTCAATGACACATTGCCGCTGACTTACAGAGGCGGAGGGGGAACAGTTCTTGCTGTCCCTTGCTATCACCCACAGTTGCAGGTCTTAGAATTGCTCGTAATCAAAGGAACGCAGTGTAAAGGACCCCAGTGGGGAGGTCGATGGAGCTGTAAGAGGATAGAGGCGCCCCTAAAGGGTGTCCATGGCCAAAAAGTAAGTAACAAGAAGGTTGTTGTTGCTGTTGGGGTCACAGGCCACAAACGAGAAGATGGAGACTCCTCTGGGGTCTTTTTTGGAATGTAGGCGGAATAGGAATTGTAGGGGAAGGTGGGCGGGTGGTGGTTGATGTCTGCTACCTGCAGCAAAACTTGAGCAGCCTTGGGTGGAGATGGGCTCCCTTCAAAGAACGACGTTGTGAAAGGAAAACAGTTCCCCGTCAAAGGTTCCGATTGTAACCAGTCGGTGGTAATTGACCCTTCTAACTTGAAAGGAAGATTCTCGAGGAGTGAACAAGTGTATCATGTATGTTGAAAAGTGCAATCCTGAAGGAGAGTCTTCAAGAACTTAACTAGTAGCAGATGTCATGGAAAATAATGAAGCATTGTCATTCATGTCCACAATTGTGACAAAAACTTTCGTTCTGCTCTGAAGGCCAGGATGATAGTGAGCTTGGATATCAATTTTATGGAATTCAGCGTCCTCATAATCTAGATATTTTATGACTGCTGTATCTCCAAACGTCGACTTATGCTCAGGTACCTCTTAAGTTTCTCCACAAGTTTTTACTCTGGAAAGTATGCCACTTGAGCGTTGCATCCCTTATCTGTACATTGGAGGTCATCACGAGTATTGAGGTACCATGGGTATTCCCTCAAACACTTACACGGCATTCTGACTGTGAAAAACTTTCACATCCAGGACCTTCACGCGGATGCGGCTAGTACCCAGGTGGAACCGGGCTGCCCCATCTAAAGCCACGAGAAGGAGGTGGTAAACGGGTCTTTCCTCGCGGTGCTGAGCGCCTTCTAGCACCAGCTCCGGGTATTTGTTCCTACCAAGGCTGCTTCGCGCATCCAGGAAAAGTGATCATTATGGTTGAGCTCGTACTTCTGAAGGGTGTTCTCTCCTATGTCCACGTCAAGCGCCCTCTCTAAGAGGAACCCAGAATCCTGGCATAGTTGTCTCTCTGATTTTTAGCTCCAGTTCCTCTGCTCCAAAGTTAAGGTCATTATCGTTGATATCTGTTATTTCCACCTCTATCGAATAAATAGTCAATTTATCTTTCAGTAGTATATTAACATTCAACTGACACCGCGCGCTGAGCTCCGAGCTCCTCTCCATCCATCCGGTCTGCAGTAATCAAGCTGCCGCTTTGCTGATTTAGGGCAAAGAGCTACATCCCATTTCTGGAGACAATGCAAATTCCCTGCTCTGCCAGTCCCAGGGGCTCCAAATCCAAGTCCTTGGCGATGTCGCTCCTGAAGTAGCCTTTGCCTATCTCCTTTGGCATAGAATAGTGAATTTGTTCAGATTCAGCCTTCCATGGGGCCTCTGAAAGAAGCAAGGCACAGCAGGACCGGAGTTCTGCTTTGCAGCGGCTTCTGCAGAGCCGCCATTTCCTTTCTGTCCCGAGTATTCTCCGAGTCAGCTTCCAACATCCAGAGTGGGATTTCAATATGTATTTCTCAGAGTCCGAGGTGACCAGCAGTCACAGGACCCAGGTCCCTGTGGAAAGGACCAGTGGGCTGCTGGACTGACTTTCTTTGCTGCGCCTGAGCTTAAGGGCCAAATGCCCAGCACTTTGTGTTGTGAGAGTCCTAAGGTTGGACTCAACATCTGGAAGCGTTTCGCTCCTTAGGTGCTCAACAGCGACACACAGAGGCCTAACTGATTTTTTCACCCTCTTAGTAGAACTCGAGTTATTTCTTGCTATGTTCGCCTTTGTTGACTTTCAACTTGCTTTAAAGAATCTTACAGGGCTAAGACACTCTGAAAGTGGATCTTTCAAGGCAGGAATCTTTTTTTCAGAATTAATAAGAATGGTGTAAATGAACGGGACCTTGACAGTAATTTCTAGGGAAGTATTCTGAAAGGTGAAATCATTAATCAATACTGCTGCTGCCTGGCTCCAAACATCTTCCACCTCATATTGTGTTATCCAGAGACAAGAAGATCAGTCAACAAACATTACCTACATTTTCTTCTAAGGTTATATATTTTGCATTTTTGTGACTGATGGCTTAGCATCTAACTTCAAAGTCTATATTTAAATTGTGGACTCATCAGACACTTAATTGGGTGCAAGTCCTTCACACTTTCCTTGACTGAATCTGGAGATAAAAACAGTGAACCTGATGAAGATAGGGCCTGCTCTCAGGAAGTGTGCAGGATAGAAGAGGACACAGGAAAGTAAAAAGAGTATTACACAGTATAATAACTGCTAGGATATGAGGTCGGAAATACTGGGTGATGAGGGAATACATAGGAAGGTTATCCAGTCTAGATTTGGGGACACCTTTTCAAGAACATGATTGAAGCTGAATCCTAAAGGGTAGGAAGATTAAGAAGGAGGCTGGAGTAGTATTCTAGAACCTCTGGACAAACACTTGATGATAAGAGGCAGCATGGAAGCTGAAGGTGAGTCTACTAGGTAAAGTTAAGAACAGTAAAGGGGTTTTCTTCACATTATGAATCAGTCACTGGAAGCTGTTGGAGGTTGCTAAGTCCTTTTTCTGATATTTAGTGTTTTCTTAGGGTTTAAATCATAATACAATGATATCTTCTTACTGTCTCATTTTTATGTACTTCTGCATATGTTTCAAAAATAAATTTTGAAATATTTTATATAAACATACTAGTATAGAAAATAATATAACCTAAATCTGTGTGTGTAGCATTTGCCTTTATCAAATCTTAACATCTCACCATTTTAATGGGATCGATTTCTAAACTTTTAAAATTGAATAATTTCAGACTTACAGAAAAGTAGCAAAATTGTACAAAGAATTCCCACATACTCTATCCACATTACCCCAAATGTTAACATTTTGGTTTCATATTCATTCTGTCATTTCAGAGTAATTGTAGACACAATAAGCCATTACTTTTAAATACTTTAGTGGGCATTTCTTAAAATCAAAACCTTTATCTTATTACCAAAATATAATAAAAATCATTGAATTGGCATTGAGATAGTTCTCTTATCTAATCTACTATCTTACCTATGGATCTTAGTTAAATTTTGCCAGTCATCACACTAATGCCTTTTCATAGCAAAAGAAAAAAAATGTTTTATGGTATACATATACCACAGCTTACCAATCCATTCTTGGGTTGAAGGACATTTATGTTGTTTCTACGTTTTAGCAATTGTAAATTGGGCTGCAATAAACAGCCTAGTACGAGTGTCTTTATAATAAACCACATTGATTTTTTTTTAACATCAATCATTATTCTGTTGCCCTAATAAAAATTACTTGGTCACAATACAGTTTGTAGATATGGTTCGGTTTTTTTTTCAATTTTAAGATTCTGCATCTAAATCCATGAGATATTATTCTCTAACTTTATTTTCTTATAATGGCTTTTATAGGTTTGTGTCTTAAGTTTGAGCTGCCCTCAGAATATGAATTAGAAAAATTCCATCGTTCTTTCTCCAGAAAAGTTTATAAAAGCTTGCTATTGTTTCTTAAACACTTGGAATAACTACAGTGAAACCATCTAGTTTATTATAGGTAGGTTTTCTATCATCAGGTATTTTGCTGCTGTGATGAGGCACAATCTACTTCTGGTATGACTTTGTTTCTAAAAGGCTTTTATACTTCCAGCATGTTCACCAAAGGACCATCCTATTTCCTGAATTCTAATCACTTTTCTGCAGTATTACAAAAGGCAAAACAAAAAAACCTACTTCTTTTCAGATTAACTTTTCAGGCTCCTACCCTATGCAGTGTCAGACTTTTGAAAATTTCTTGAGAAACTGGCTATGTTCTTGAAGTCTCTAATGTTTCAACTTTTTCTCACTTCAGTCTATATCACACAAAGTTCTGCTGGTTACTGGTCCCCACTTCAAACTATGGCCCTCTGCCTGAGCCAAGCTCAATATTTGGTTCTTTCTTATAGGCAGAATTGGCAAGTGATCCCAGGGAAAATAGCTACACTTTTCTCATTTACTTTCTGGGATTTATTATTTTCCATAATTTTGCCAATCTAGTCTTCCTTGCTTCTACAGTATTCAGCTGCATTTAAACATACACACACACACACACTTTTTTTGGTGTATGATTTTTCTAGTTGTTCAGTAGAACCATTGATCCACTACAAAATACTATATCCTACAGAGTAGCAGAATCTATTTGTGCTTTTTAAAAGCTGCATACTTAAGTATCTATACATTTAAAGAAAAACAGTTACACCACATATGAAACATGTGTTTTAGTATGTAGAGAAATGGAGTTGACGATAACAAGTCATTCACAGCAGATAAATGTTAAATACCTGCAAGAGCAGAAACCACCAACAATCCAGACCCACTCATTTCTGTTACATGTCATAGAGTGCATACAAAGCAACATACTTTGACCCCATTTTCCACAATTTTGTGACAGGTCACCCCAAATTAGTCTGCCCTAAAATGATTAAAAAATCCTGATGCCAGTCTTCTATCCTAGATACATTCCCAGGACCAAGATGTCTCTCTCTACCTGGATGTCTGGGAGCCCTCATGCTGTTGGGACTCCTGGCAAAGAACTTCCCTTGATTAGCATATGCAATAAACCTAAGCAATAAACTTTTGAATTACTTATGATCACTGCCTCCAGTGTGGTATGTTTTCACATCTATCTCTTAAATAGAGAAAACAGCAGTCTGAGCAATAAAGAAAACTGTACTTTAATGTACTTTTCATTTAGAAAAGTTTTTCTATGGGCGGCGCCTGTGGCTGGGTGAGTAGGGCACCGTCCTGTATACCGAGGGTGGTAGGTTCAAACCCGGCCCCAGTCAAACTGCAACAAAAAATAGCCAGGCATGTGGCAGGTGCCTGTAGTCCCAGATACTTGGGAGGCTGAGGCAAAAGAATCGCCAAAGCCCAAGAACTGGAGGTTGCTGTGAGCTGTGACACCACAGCACTCTACCAAGGGTGACAAAGTGAGACTCTGTCTCTAAGAAAAAAAAGAAAGAAAGAAAAAAGAAAAAGTTTTCCCACATTCATTACATCCAAAAGGTTTCTTTTCAGGTGTTCTGTGAAACCTAAGTAGTGGCAGAAAAATTTTCTACATTGAATACATTCATAGGATTTCTCACCCATGTGCATTCTTAGATGTTTTGTAAGTGTTGATTTCATAGAGAAAGATTTCCCACATTCAATACATGCATAAAGTTTTTCCCCTGTGTGAATTCTCTGATGTTTAATGAGGTCAGATTTTCTGAGAAAGGCTTTCCCACATTCACAACATTCATGGGGCTTCTCTCCTGTGTGTGTTTTCTGATGAACAGTGAGGACCGACTTAAATGAGAAGACTTTCCCACATTCATGATACTCATATGGTTTCTCTCCTGTGTGTGTTCTCTGGTGTTGAGTAAGGGTTGACTTTTCACTGAAGGATTTTCCACATTCATGACATCCATAAGGCTTCTCTCCTGTGTGAATTCTCTGATGTTTAATAAGGTCTGGATTCCTGTAAAAGGTTTTCCCACATTCCTTACATTCATAGGATTTTTCCCATGTGTGTGTTCTCTGATGTCTTGTGTGGGCTGCTTTCTGGTTGAAAGATTTTCCATATTCATGACACTCATAGTGGTTTTCTCCTGGATGTGTCATCTGTTGTACATCAAGGCCTAACTTTTCACTGAAAAGGCTCCCACATTCATTATATTCAATGATATTGTCAGTTGAGTGAGTCATCTGCATTGGAGTGAGATTTGACTTCTGGTTGAAAGGGTAAATACTCTGATGTTCAAAAAGAATGGATTTCTCAAATAATTTTTCTTGACATTTATTATATTCATAGTGATTCTCTCTTGGATATGCTTGCTGATGGGTAATGAGAGATGACATATCACAGAAAGTTTTCCTATATTTAGTATATTTGCAGGTTTTCTGTCCTGTGCAAACTCTCTTATGTATAAGGAAGAGTAAATTTTCAGGGTAAGTTTTCCTACATTCAATGTATTCAAAAGATTGCTCCAAAATTTGAATTTTCTGATGCTGAACAAGGACTTCATTAAGACAGAAGCCATTCCCATTTTTATGGTATTCACAGCATTTCTCCTCAGAATGAATTCTTTCATGTTTATCATCATGGATCCATTTTCTACCTTTGTTAAACTCATTGGACTTTCTTGAATAGTTTCCACTGGTATTAATTCTGAAATAAAAATAGAGTGACAAGGAAGATTAATTCACAAAGATATGTGGGAGAAATAGAGTTAGCATTAGGTTTGAACGTGTGGACCAACTTAAGCCATTATCTCCTCAAGCCTAGATTATGACAACAGTGTGTATCCTTCCAGTATTATCCCTCTTTTAAATTCTATATGGCAGCAAAAAATCTAATTTCTAAGAATTCTAATTCATAAAGATATGGTCCTATTATCCAGATTCTAATTCTGTTTGTATCTTTAATTCACTAGGAACAAAAGTATGCAACATTAAGTAGAACCCTCAGCCAGGTGCAGTGGCTGACATCTTTAATCCTAGCATTTTGGGTGACCAAGGTGGGAGGGCTGTTTGAGGATAGGAGTTTGAAACCAGCCTGAGCAAGAGGGAAATCCTGTCTCTACAAAAAATAGAAAAATCATTTGGGCATGATGCCACATGACTCTAGTCCCAGTTACTTGGAAGGCTGGGGCAGGAGGATTGCTTTAGGAGTGTGAAGTTGAAGTGAGCTATGAGGGCACCACTTGCACTCTAGACCAGACAATAGAGCAAGACTCTGTCTGAAAAGGAAAAAAAGTTCAGATTCTGTCTGAAAAGAAAGCTTTTCTGATCATCAAACCTCGTTTTAATTCTCTTTCACTTTCCCCCAAACCTTGATTTAATATCCTCAACCCTGTTTTTATTTCCACATCTCTATACACCATGAAAACCTTAAGGAATTATGAACCTGTCCTAAAACTTTTATTTACCTTTAAGATTTTTTGATTACACATGTGTTTGTACCCCTAATGTATCCATGCTACTATACTGACTGTCCTGAGTAAAAAAATACAACACATTTTTTTTTTTTTTGGTAGAGACAGAGTCTCACTTTGTCACCCTCGGTAGAGTGCAGTGGCATCACAGCTCACAGCAACCTCCAACTCCCGGGCCCAGGCGGTTCTCTTGCCTCAGCCTCCCGAGCAGCTGGGACTACAGACGCCTGCCACAACACCCGGCTATTTATTTGTTGCAGTTTGGTGAGGGCCGGGTTCGAACCCTCCATCCTCATTATATGGGGCCAGCACCCTACCCACTGAGCCACAGGTGCTGCCCACAATACATTTTTTCAAATGTATCATTGAGGGAAATACATTTTTCCATCTGGATTCAGATTAGAATCAAGCCATCATTTCACAAGTATACAATGAATTACCTTTTTCTCTGGGCTGCCCCAGCTGTTTCTCCCTTATAAACTGTTAATTCTCGTCCATAATCTTAGACTTATTGCTTTTTAATTATTGGCTTATAGTCTAACAGTTTTCAGTTTTCTGAAAGATGCCTTCCCAAATCTCCCCACCACTTTCAGCTTTGTTTACTAAAAGACTTGAAAGGACTGTTATAATAATTCATTTAAACATAAATATGAGATGCAATGCTATAACAATATCCTTTGTTAAACACTGAGTTTTCAAATATTTCATGAAGCTGTTTTCATCCCCCAACTACGTTACTGACAGCTATAATTCTACCTATGATTTCTTCTCAACACTCTACATAGATATTCTGAAATAGTTATTGGTTGAATGCCTATATTTTATTTTATAATTTATTTTAAAGTAATTCCATAAAAAAAGATAAATATGGTAAAATGGTAATGATTGAGCAATTCAAAAAGTATGCATAAAAATGTATTTAATATACATAATGATAGTAGCTATTAATTTAATGTGAAAATAAGTATTTAAATGTCTTTAACAAGTCTGTGTAACCACAACGTAAGTTTCTATTCATCGAAGGGCTTAAGTGTTCATGTAAGGTGAATCACATACAGTGGCTTACACATTGAATAATAACCTTAAAATTAAGTATGTGTTGAGAGGTGGAGCAAGATGGTGGACTAGAGACATCTTAGGAGCCACTCGCAGTGAGACATGGGAGAGAGGACTCCAGCCATCTGGCTGAGGCATCTTGCCCAGAAATATCACCCTGTGGAGCATGATGAAACAGCCGGAGACCTCAGGAGCCAACGAGGAGGTCAGAAACAGTACAATACTGACCCAGAAGGCAAATGCCTGGGTATGGTCAGAGGACAGCTAACCCTCTGATGGAGGGCTAGAAACCAGGAAGGCCTGTCCTGCAGTATTCTGGGTTTCCTGTGTGTGTTGTTGTTTTGTTTTTTTGTTTTTTGCCATAGAAGGGCATGCCTTGGAAGGGCTTCAGCAAGCAAGTGAACTTGTACAGTCCAATGGCCAGGATTAAATCACCAGGCAGGGTGGAACTGCTATCTACTTGGCTACCAGCAGGGCCCTGCCATGTGGGAGGACGACTGAGAGGAACAGTGCACAGAGTCCTAATGTATGACCAGCTCTGGAGCACCTGCCAAACTTAGGCAAATATCCTTGGGGTGAGTTGAATGGCTCCTGCACCTCCAGGAAAGCCACTTTGTGACCAGGGAGCACTATTTGGAAGGTCAAGGCATGCCTCCTAAGAAATCTGGTAAGAGCTTCAGGATTCCAATCCTGTGGGGACTGAATGCTAGCAAAACAACCAAGCCCTGATTGAGGCCAAATAAACCAGGAAGATGGGATGGGGGCTCCTCGGCAAATAAATAGTGGGTTTGGCCCCCCATTTATACAGCAAAAGTAGTGTGCATGTTTTGCATCTCCTAACACCACAGCACCAACAGGTGTCCAGGCAATATATTGCACTATATATGTTTTTGTTTGTTTGTTTGTTTGAGACAGAGTCTCACTTTGTTGCCGCCAATAGAGTGCTATGGCGTCACAGTTCACAGTAACCTCAAATTCTTGGGCTCAAGTGATTCTCTTGTCTCAGCTTCCCAAGTAGCTGGGACTATAGGCACCTACCACAACACCTGGCTATTTTCAGAGATGAGGTCCCCACCTGGCTTAGGCTGGTCTTGAACTTGTAAGCTCAGGCAATCCACCCACCTTGGCCTCCCAGAGTGATAGGATTACAGGCATGAGCCACTGCACCCAGCATTATTTTTTTTATTCTCATTTTTTTCCCTTAGTTTTGTTGTTGTGTTTTATTTTTATTTTCTTCAATAGCAAAGGCTCCATTTTTGCTTTAGTTTTTCAGTCCCTTTGTTCTTTTCTATTTCTTTCTTTTCTTTTTTTTTTTTTTTTTTTTTTTTAGACAGTCTCACTTTGTTGCCCTCAGTAGAGTGCTATGGCATCACAGCTCACAGCAACCTCAAACTCTTGGGCTCCAGCGATCCCCTTGCCTCATCCTCTCAAGTAGCTGGGACTACAGGTGCCCACCACAATGCCCAGCTATTTTTAGAGATGAGATGTTGCTCTGGCTCAGGCTGGTCTCAAACCTGTGAGCTCAGGCAATCCACCCACCTTAGCCTCCCAGAGTGCTAGGATTACAAGTGTCAGCCACCGTGCCTGGCCTATTCTTTTCTATTTTTCTTCTTTATTCTTTCTTTTGGTAGAGTTTTTTTACTTTTTTCATCTTTCCCACATACATGTCCCACACGACAACTAAGATATACTTTTTTTATCTTATATAATTTTATTTTTAATTTTACCTGTTTTTGTTATTATAATTACTTTCTTTTTTCTGATCTGCTTTATTTCATTCTATATTCTATTAATAGGACAGAGCCTCACTCTGAGGGCTGGGCTGGGGTGTCCTTCTAGCTTTGGCCTTTGGAAAGACAGTTTTGGTAGGTACCCAACTGTGATATATCACTGATTTTTTTCTACATTTGGTAGAAGTGGGATCTTGATTTTTCTCAGTCTAGTAAGGAACTCCTGACCTCTAGGGACACACCTAACCTGCCCCAACCAGAGTCCTGGAATTGTGGGTGTGAGTCGAAGCACCATGCCAAACACCACTATTTCTCCTATCTCTTTCTGTCCTTCTCTCCTTTTTTAAAAGTTTTTCTTTTTTCCCCCATTTTTTGCTTTATCTTTTTCTTTCTTTTCTCCCTCTCTTTACTCCTCTCTTCCTTTTTGGCCCTATACCAAAATGACACTTCAACACCTAAGCATAGAGACAAGGTAATATAAAGTGAAGGAGGAAGTAAGAGGGAAAAGTAGGGGAAGGAAATGAACAAGAAGGAAACACACATAAGGAAGAACCAACAGAAAATTCTGCCAACATGAAAAACCAGAACAGAGCAACCCCACCCCCACCCAAGGGATCATGAGATAGCTATCACAGAGGATTCCACCTATAAAGAAGTAATGGAAATGACAGAAGGGGAATTTAAAATATGGATGGCAAAAACGATGAAGGGAATTGAAGAGAAAGAAGAAAATAATCAAAATCCAAAAACAGACCCAAATAATGAATGAAGTATATAAAGAATTTAGAAAGGATATAACAGAGCAGTGGTTCTCAACCTTCCTAATGCCGCAATCCTTTAATACAGTTCCTGTGGGTCGTGACCCACAGGTTGAGAACAGCTGTAATAGAGTTTAAGGAATTGAACGGGGTCAATCAGGGAATTTAAAGATGTAGTAGAAAATATCAATAACAGATTAGACCATGGAGAAGAAGGAAACTCAGAGCTAGAGGATAAAACTCTGGAGCTAACCCAAACGTTTAAAGATGCAGAAAAGAAGAGAGAAACAGCAAAGCAATTGTTGAGAGAATTACAGAACTTCATGAAGCATTCAAACATATGAATTATTGGTATTTCTGAAGGTGAAGAATGACCCAAAGAAATGGAAGCCCCATTGGAAGATATTAAAAATGAAAATTTTCCAAACATCATGAAACACACTCCTTTTAGAGGGATATTGAACCCTGGGTTGTCTCAACTCAAACAGAGCCTCTCCAAGACACATTGTAATGAAACTGTTGAAAGTCAAGATGAAAAAGGAAATTCTACAACCAACCAGAAGTAAGCACCAATTGACCTATAGGGGCAGATCTACCATGGTGACAGAAGACTTTTCAGCTCAAACTTTTCAAGCCAGAAGAGAATGGTTATCTACTTTTAACCTTCTTAAACAAAACAATTTTCAGCCCAGAATTCTGTATGCTACTAAACTAAGCTTCAAAATTAAGGGAGAAATCAAGTCTTTTACTGACATGCAAACACTAAGGAAATTCACCACAAGATCACATCTATAGGAAATACTTAGACCTGCTCTCAACACTGACCATCATGATGGACCACCAGCAAAATAATCACCCAGAAACTAAAGGACAAAATCTATCTTCCACATTGGCACAAGGATAATCTAAGCAACAGACTCACAAAATAAGATGAATACAACTTTACCATATGTATCAATTCTCTCAATAAATGTAAATGGCTTGAATTCCCCCAAAGAAGAGGCACTGGATACCTGATTGGATAGAAAAGCACAAGCCATCTATCTGCTGTCTCCAGGACACACAAGTAACCTTGAAGGACAAATGTAGACTCAGGTTGAAGAGTTAGGCAAATGGAAATCAGAAGAAAAGAGGTGTCACAATCTTATTTTCAGATACAAGTGGATTTAAAGCAACTAAAGTTAAGAAAGACAAGATGGTCACTTCATGCTGGTCAAGGGAACAATAAAACAAGAGAACATTTCAATTCTAAGTATTTATGCACCCAACTTAAATGCTCCCAGATTTATGAAACAGACCTTGATTGTTCTGACCAATATGGTATCACATAACACATAATCCCTGGAGACTTTAACACCCCTCTGACAGAACTGAATGGATCCTCTAAACAGAAACTAAATAAAGAAGTAAGGGAGTAGGCCAGACACAGTGGCTCATACCTATAATCCTAGCACTCTGGGAGTCCGAGGCAGGTGGATCACCTGAGCTCAGGAGTTCAAGACCAGCCTGAGCAAGAGTGAGACTCCATCTGTAATAAAAACAGAAGTACTACTGGCTCAGCACCCATAGCACAGTGGTTATGGCACCAGCCACATACACCAAGGGTGTTGAGTTCAAACCCGGCCCAGGTCAGCTAAACAACTGCAACAAAAAAATAGCTGAGTCTTGTGGTGGGTGCCTGTAGTCTCAGCTACTTGGGAGTCTGAGGCAAGAGAATCAGCTACTTGGGAGTCTGAGGCAAGAGAATCATTTGAGCCCAAGAGTTTGAGCACAGCACTCTAATGAGGGCGACATAGTGAGACTCTGTCTCAAAAAAAAAAAAAAAAAATAGAAATACTAGCTGGGTGTTGTGGCAGGCCCCTATAGTCCCACCTACTTGGGAGGCTGAGGCAGGAGGATCACTTGAACTCAGGAGTTTAAGGTTGCTATGAGCTAGGCTGAAGCCACAGCACTCTAGCCTGGGCAACAGAGACTCTGCCTCAGAGGGGAAAAAAAGGAGGTATCATCTCACCCAAGTTAAAATGCCTATTATCACAGCAACATGAATGTGCCTAGAGGACATTATGTTAAGAAAATGAGTCACGCACAGAAAGATGTTCTCACTTATGTGTGGGAGCTGGAAAAAACACTGAGCTCATGGAATTAAAGAGTAGAATTGTGAGTATTAGAGGCTGGGAAGAGTAGGGGGAGGAAAATGTGACGAGAGTCTGATTAACAGATATAAAATTACAGACGGGAGGAATGAATTCTGGTGTTCTGAAGCACTGTGGAGATTAATATAGTTAACTATAATTTACCATATATTTTCAAAAACTAGAAAAGAAGATTTTGAATGCTCACAGTCAAAAAAATTATAAACATCAGACTTGATGGATATGCTAATTACCCTGATTTGATCATTATATATTGTATATATGTATCAAAATAACACTCTGTATCCCATAAACATATACAGTTAGGCATATATCAACTAAACATAAAAGGAAAAACAAAAAAAGTGCACACAAATTCTTATAACAATGTTTTTTACATAACACCAAACTAAAAACAACCCAAATATATTTCAACAACATATTAGACAAATTCTGATATGGTCATACAATGGAATGCTAGACAACAATATAAAGCAGTAAATTAGTGATACACACAACTTGGATGATTTCATAGGCATAATGCTGAGCCAAAGAAGATAGACACAATCTATATAAATACACACATATGTTCCCCGATTTACCCCAATTTACAATGAGGTTACATCCTGATAAAACTATCATTTTACACTTCGAACATAGTTTGGCCCAGCCTATCTTAAGTGTGCTCAGAATACGTCCATTCAGCCACAATTAGGTAAATCATGTAACACAAAGCCTATTTTGTAATAAAATTATTAGAAAGAATTATAAGTCACACTCTGAAGTACATGTTCTATTGAATGTGTAAGTTGTGGACTCTATATATTTATATATAGAAAGAAAATATACACATACATATATAGTTTATATATATAGTGCATATATGCATAGAGTATGTGCCATATAATTACATTTATCTGAAGTTAAAAACAGGTGAAGTTGATGTATGATAATTGAAGAGAGAGGTATATTTAATGGGAAGAAGACACCAGGGAATTTTCTGAGGGATGAAAAATGCTCTATGTATTTATCTCAGTGATGGACATGGATATATGGGTGTGTACATGTGAAAAATTTTATTAAGCTAAGCAATTAACTCTATAATTTTATACCATAATTTTTTTTTGGGGGGGGAGACAGTCTCAACTTTGTCATCCTCAGTGGAGTGCTGTGGCATCACAGCTCACAGCAACCTCCCAACTCTTGGGCTCAAGCGATTCTCTTGCCTCAGCCTCCCAAGTAGCTGGGACTAACAGGCACCCACCACAACTCCCAGCTATTTTGTTGTTGTTGTTGTTGTTGTTGCAGATCTCATCATTGTTTAGCAGGCCCAGGGCCAGATTCAAACCTGCCAGCCTCGGTGTATGTTGGCGGCGCCCTACGCACTGAGTTACGGGCACCGCCCTACACCATAATTTTTAAAAGGGGATAACATGTATTATTGTATGTGAGAGTGATGCTAAGAGATCTTGAGTGATTCAGAGATGATGGATATTTGAGTCATGTCAACATGCTACCTCCAAAGGTTTGGAGCCTCTAAAACATGATTCCTAAAGAATACTGAAATGGTCTTAATCTTTGAACTAACCCTTTGTGTTCTAGTTTTCTCCTAAATCGCATCTGTACATCCTCACTAACTCACCCAGGTGGCTCTGGCTTGTCAGTTCCTCCTCTAAGATCCATGGTTCCTCTCCTTCCTCCAACCTGAGGATCACTTCTGGTTTAGGGATGCAATACCCTGCAAATGAGAATTACATAACTTGAAATAAACTGAGTGGGTTTCTCTGAAAGAGGAAGACAGCACACTTCAAAAAGTACACACTTGTGCACACATGCACGTGTGCACACACACACACAGACACACACATCAAGAAGCTCATTTAGGCTACATGCAGTGACTCACACCTATAATCCTAGCACTCTGGGAGGCCAAGGCAGGTGGACTGCTTGAGCTCAGGAATTTGAGACCAGCCTGAGCAAGAGCAAGACCCCATCTAAAAATAGAAAAACTAGCTGCGCATTGTAGCAGGCACCTGTTGTCCCAACTACTCAGGAGGCGGAGGCAAGAGGATCATTTGAGACTGAGGAGTTTGAGGTTGCTGTGAGCTACAACACCATGGCACTCAACCCAGGATGACAGAGTGAGACTCTCTCAAAAATATTAGTTGACTGAAAGAAAGCTCACTTAATCCTGTACTGGGGCAATGGAAAAAACATTCCATTCCATAACCAGAAAATAAATTATCCTTGACCTCTAAATCTTAAACCTAAATATTATTATATGCTACAAAAATTCCACAAGTTTCTATAATTAACAAAGGACATGCATACTGGTTGTCTACATGAGAAACAGTGCCTACCTACCCACTGAGATGAGGTGGCTGTAGTTCTCCAGCATCACATCCCTGTACAGGTGCCTCTGAGTAGAGTTCAGGTGCTGCCACTCCTCCTGAGTGAAGCCCACCATCACATCCCTGAATGACACTGATTTCTGAAAAAATCATAGTTCTGCTTAGTCTGAAGTGGTCCAAATCAGGTAATATGAAAAAAGGTGTTTAAGGACTAATTCTTACTATTTTTATTGTTGATAATTAACCACAAAATGTTAGAAAATGCTATAGAGGACCTCTACTATATAGGTTGTTTTGTGTTATACTTTGTGGGTAAATACTGAAATTACACTAGAAATACCATGTCATTGAATTAATAACCACTTAATGCAAAAAGATGTGAGTGCCTACATGTGCCTGGAACTACTATCTTAGTTCCTGAGTATTCCAAGTCTTCCTTATGAAAGAAGAAGAATGTATCCTCTCATAAGGAAAGATACAAGGACACACCTACCATAGAACTTGAAATACCACATACCACAAATGTGTTCAACACAAACAGGGCCAGAGAGGGTCTGTGCAAGTTGATCTGAATGTATGTCAACACCTTAGGTTCTACTAAAGAGATAAAATCAGTTTTTTTTTTGCAAATATGTGGTAAAAATGTTAAGAAAAGGGGTGGTGCCTATAGCTCAGTGGGCAGGGTGTCAGCCCCATATACCAAGGGTGGCAGGTTCAAACCTGGCCCTGGCCAAACTGCAACAAAAAAATAGCCGGGTGTTGTGGCAGGCGCCTGTAGTCCCAGCTACTTGGGAGGCTGAGGCAAGGGAATTGCCTAAGCCCAGGAGTTGGAGGTTGCTGTGAGCTATGTGACACACTCTACAGTGTGCAATAAAGTGAAACTCTGTCTCTAAAAAGAATAAATAAATAATGTTAAGAAAAGGTGAGAAGCCAACAAAACCACCTAACAGGACAAGAGAACAAGTCTGTCTTGTGATGAGATCAGACAAAGGCCACAGAGGCATGGGAGGGAGGGCTGGGGAAGGACTAGAGAATATATCGATATTTGGCTTTAATCCTATTAGTGCTTTACAAATATTTACCATTCACCTAATAAGTAAAATTTTTGAGCAAACACATTTTATTTATATTTATAAATTAAATACTATCAAGCTACATGAGAACTTAATTTATTTTTTAGAGAAAAGTGTACATAGATATGTTAATATTTTCTTTCTTTCTTTTTTTTTTTTGTAGAGACAGAGTCTCACTTTATTGCCCTTGGTAGAGTGCTGTACCATCACAGCTCACAGCAACCTCCAGCTCCTGGGCTTAGGCGATTCTCTTGCCTCAGCCTCTCCAGTAGCTGGGACCACAGGCGCCCGCCACAGCGCCCAGCTATTTTTTGTTGCCGTTTGGACGGGGCCAAGTTTGAACCCACCACCCTCGATATATGGGGTCGGCGCCCTACTCACTGAGCCCATTTTTTTGAGAAAAGTATAAATAGATATGTTAATATTTTCTTCCATGCCCCAAAGGACTATATGACATATATAGGATTATCTCACACACTTCCTTAGGGCATAGCCTCCTTGCTCCAACCACCCCACTGTTGTGAATAGCAGAAGCTAATGATGAAATGTAAATACACACCTGAGTCTCAGTCACACAATCTGGTTTTCACTGAGGAAGAAATGCTCCCAAAGGGGAATAGAGACTATGCTGGAGAGTAGCTTAAGAGCTGGATTTTCTATATTAAGGGCTTGCAGTGGAGATGTGAGACAGGGAACTCACTAAGCACAGGGAGAGAGGAAGGGTTACTCTAGGAGGGTCTGTAAACTTTTGTAAAATTCAGGCAACCAGGAAGAAGAGGCAGGGGGCAGTATAGAGTGATAATGACAGAAATGGTGGTAACGCAGTACTCTGAATGTCTTCAGAACATGGAAGTGAACATGTTCACTGGAAGACTAGATAGAAATTTCTGGAGCTCAAGAGAGAGGTCCAGCATGAAAATAAAGATATGGGTGAAAATGGCAACTCTGTGCCAGTAGGGCCACCTGAGGGTTAGATATTCAGAGACAAAAAAAATGAAGAAAGAAAACCGCCAGAACAGAATTTGGGAGAATACTAATATTTAAGTGGATAGTAGGGGAAAAAATTATGCTCTGAAAACTTGAGAATGAATTTACTGAAATATGAGAATGGAACCAGAATACAAGAGACTAGTGAAAAATAAGAGGAAGACAGTATCACAAACAACTGATACTTCCATTGAAAAACTTAAAACACACACCTACTTCCGATGATTACAAAAATGTAAGTGAAAGAAACATATAACAATAAATGTACAAATATTAAAATATACCCCAAAAAGCAATTTTATATAATTCCTAGAAAGTATCAGTAGATAGTATTAGGTAAGAAAAACTAAAATACATGGTACCTCTAACTTACACAATTACAGAAGAAAGCCTAAGGGGTGGCTTCCAACCCCAGAGATAGACAACCTTTCTAAATCTCCAACCAAGGTTAGGGGTTAGCAAAGATGGTAGGATGAATGACAGGGAAAGTAACTGACTGCAGGGAACCTGGGTGGCCCCTACTCTGTAGAGACCCAGCAGCCAATGAAGCCTAAAGCTAAAGTGAAGCCACCTATATGAAGTGAGAAACCTTTTTTTTTTTTTTAACCAGCTCTAAAGTATGGACAATATAGACAGTTTGTCCAAAGTGAAGCCATCTAAGAAATACAATTCCTCAAACTTTAATCCTCCATAAGAGCACAGTTTCCTTTAAGACAGTTACATAATGAAACAGATTTTAGTGCTATAATCTTAGCATTACAGATAGAGCATTGTCTGTTTCAGACTGGGTAGCACATCCTTTTATACATCAAGTAGTTTTCAGCTAACATGCCTTCAACAACAAAGTTGAAAGACTTTTTAATCAGGATTGCTAGCTGATAGATCAATACAAGTATTTTTTCTTTATAAAGTCTTTATGTGGCCTGGAGTGGTGGCTCTCGTCTATAATCCTAGCACTCTGGGAGACCAAAGCTGATGGATTGCCTGAGTCAGGAGTTTGAGACCAGCCTGAACAAGGGGGAGACTTTGTCTCTACTAAAAATAGAAAAACTAGCCACGCATTGTGGCAAGTGTCTGTAGTTCCAGCTACTTGGCAGACTGAGGCAATGAGATCACTTGAGCTCAAGAGGTTGAGGTTGCTGAAAGCAATGATGCCATGATACTCAACCCAGGATGACAGAGTGAGACTAACAATAAATTTTTTTTTTTTGTAATTTCAGGTTAATGTGAGGGTACAAACAACTAGGTTACAATTTCCATTTGTTGAGTCCCTCGTGCAGTTGTGTCCCCCACCCAAAAGGTGTGCCATATACCCTTACATCATGCCCTTTACATGGGAACATACCAATCTCCTCCCTTTCTCCACCCTCACATTCCTCCTCCCCCCAACTTGAATTGAATTGAGAAAAAAAAAAAAAAAAAAAACTTTGTTCTTTCAAAATAAATATATATATACTTTTTTTTGTAGAGACAGACTCTTACTTTATTGCCCTAGGTAAAGTGCCATGGCATTACAGCTCACAGCAACCTCTAACTCCTGGGGTTAGGCCTCCCAAGTAGCTGGGACTACAGGTGCCCGCCACAATGCCAGATTTTTTTTTGTTGCAGTTTGGCTGGGGTCAAGTTCGAACCCACCACCCTTGGTATATGGGGCCGGCCCCCTACCCCCTGAGCCACAGGCCCCGCCCGCTTTTAAAAAAATTTAGAAAGAGTTGAAAGCATTGAGTGGCACAACTACAATAAAATTACATTATTCACATGTATCAATTTACATGAAAAGCTTCTTCAATGTTTATATTCACAGAATTGAATACTTGGAATTGGGTAGCGCCTGTGGCTCAGTGAGTAGGGCACCGGCCCCATATACCAAGGGTGGTGGGTTCCAACTCAGCCCTGGCCAAACTGCAACAAAAAAAATAGCTGAGTGTTATGGCGGGCGCCTGTAGTCCCAGCTACTCAGGAGACTGAGGCAAGAGAATCACCTAAGCCCAAGAGCTGGAGGTTGCTGTGAGCTGTGACACCACAACCCTCTACCAAAGGTGACAAAGTGAAACTCTGTCTCTAAAAAAAGAAAAAAAAGAAAACTTGGAATAAAATTAATGTTGAACTTCTCTTTCTATTAATACTCATTAACTGATAATGATAAACTACTTGAAAAAAAAAATCCATCAAGTCCCATCTCTATAGGATGCGTTTCCAACAAAATTTTACTTTTGTGACTAATATTTATAAATACTTAAAATATATTTGTTTTAATCAGTTGATATAAGACAGTATTATGATTACAGATAACCCTTAAATTTCCATTTATAGGGAAATATGAGATGATCAATAAAACAGTTCAAAAATGAAAGAAAAGGCAGGATTTTGAGTACATCTCAGTTATGAGATATTTACAGTATCATATCAGTGCTTCCATCTCCTACCTCTTCCCCACTGAGAATCCCCACTTTGTAAGAACCTATGTTTCACTTTTCTTGGAACTTATAGTTTAGTAGCAAAAGCCACAAGGCAGATTCTCTTAAGTAGCTGGTGTAAGAATAAATAAATGAATAAAATAAATGTTAATTATAATTAGATTACTACTATAAATACTAATTATAATCATACTTACTTTGTGACCAAAAAGTTTAAGAGTTAATTGATTTCTTTCACTTTAAGAAACATCTCTAAGAAAATTCGAGAACTTAAGGATGGAGAACTCTTAACGCCCAGGTGAAAAATAAGCTCTGTTAGCCTCAGTACCTTCAGTTAAGTTAAGGATGCCCTGGAGGATTCTCAGAACTCAGTGACTATTTTTTGGTGTATTTGTTTTTGTTACTGCTTGCTTTGTGACTTTCCCTTAAGTTTTCCCTTAAGAGAAAACTTGGTTCCCTTCAAGTTGAAAACGTATTTAAGGTAAATACAAAACATATATACTCTTGAGGGTAAACTTTCATAATTAGGAGTGTTCCAAATTGATATTTTTATCTCTTGGTGAAGCAATTATGTAGCTAGTGCCCAATCACACAGCAGATAACACACAGAGATAGACAAAGGACTACCTAGACCAGGGGTAGGACACATTTTCATGTTGAAAGGCTCCATTAATTCAGCTGTAATCAAAGAAAACCACATTCAACTTCAATTAGATATATTAATACTCAAAATTTTTTTTAAAAAATCTAACTACTGTGTACTTAATAATTTCAAAAAATGCAAACTACTTTTTAAAAAAAGAAAAGACTATTTGTTAATTTTAAAGTTAACTAACCTTTTAATGGCTGTATTGTATCTGCTTTCCGGTTGAAAAGCGTCTGAATATTTGATCGCAGCATGAAAGTCCACAGTTTCAGCTGATCTTCTAGATGGTTATCAGTAATTTGTGACCTTAAGGGTTTCTTGATTTGGGTTAGGTAGGAGCATGCAGATTCATAGCAATAAGTGATTGAAAAGCAAGAAAGCCTTTCTTTTTCAACCATGTTGCCAAAGGCAAGTAAAACACACATGTTCCCACATTTCAACTGGATCTTTCTTAACACCAAACCGTGACTTTAAAATGTCATGTATTGAGAGTTCAATCAATTCCATCTGTAGTTCTGTAGGTGCCTTGATGATAGCAACCAGGTGAGGCGGAAAAGCTAATTTGAATGTGATGTCATGATTCTCAAAGTCAGTGAACCTTTTCTTGTATTCTATATTTAGTAGGTCTATAACTGCTGCATATTCTTCAAATGATTCTCATATATCATCCTGTTCTTCAATGACCTTTGCTAACTGGGGAAAATGTTCATCTGAAATTTCCTTTTGAGGAAGAACTACTTTGAAAAAAGACAGCTTTCTTTGAAATGCTTGGATTTTTTGACAGATGCCATGTTGCCTGTGCATAAATATAGTTAACATTACTTACGCATCAACTTGTTAAGTGTCACTTAAAATAGTAGCTTTAGCACAAAGATTTCGTTGATGCAAGATACAATGAAAAGAAATAAGAGCATCTGAATGTGACTTTTTTTTAATCTGTGCAAAGAAACCTTCATGTTTTGCTGTCATGGAAGGATGGAAGGTGCACTGTCTGCATATACACTCACTAAATTTATGAAGTCCAGCTTCATGACATTTATCTTAAAAGTCATGGAAGATATCTATTCCTTTGTGCTGTTAATAAGACTGCCCAAATTGAGTAACTCTTCATAGCAAAGAAAATGTTCTATTATGACCTGAATGAAGTATGAAACCTGTGCCAAGTTAGTATTGTAAGTTGATTTATCCAAAGTGACTGAAAAATATTTTTTTTTAAGTGCTGCATGAAGTTGTTTCTCTTAGGGGGAAGGCTAATTCATGGTACTGATCAGTTATAGTTCTCCTTGAAAGAGGCAGTTGTTTCTACTTTGAAATGTTATCAAAATCTAAGCATTCTACAACTAAAACAAAGCATTCTTTCATAATTTCTACATCACTGAATAGATTCCCTTTTTTCCCAAGTATAAAACCTACTTAACAATTTGCTTCAGAGGCATTACTTCCAGGTCTTATTGCTGCTTAAAAGAACGCCCTTTGCTTTTGATTTTCATCTTTTAATTTCTGAAAATATAAACTTTCACATCTCTCCCTCTAATTTAAAATATTTATGGTTCCTAGAAGTGCTATAATCATGATGAGCATTGAATTTCTTTAATATTGATATTGCAGTTTCAAAAAGCAAGCAAATCTTAACTTTAGTTAAGAAATAAAATAATATTGCAATTCCCTATCTTCATTAAGAAAGCTATTTTCTTTTTTCAGCATTCTCTGGATCTTCTTTGATATGATGGGCTAATAGCCAAATAGAATTTAAAAATACTGTCAAGCTGGGCAGCGCCTCTGGCTCAAGGAGTAGGGCACCAGCCCCATATACCAGATGTGACATATTCAAACCCAGCCCTGCCCAAAAAACTGCAAAACAGAAAAAAATACTGTCAAGCTGTGCAACTACTCACAAATTCCGCTTCAAACAGAAACACAGTGCACTACTGTCAAAACCTTATAACAGACTGTGTAGGACAGAGCATAGTGTTTAAAGTGCTAAGCACTAGCAACAGAGTAATCTAGGGAAAAACCAAGAAAACAATACTCACTAGACACAGCATACTGTCCCAGCCCTAAGTCATATATTAACAGTGATAAGATTAAGGCAAGACAGAAGTGTAGTAAACAACATGTGTTAGAAGTTCAATCATACAGATAAAGAAAAATTACTTCTTCTTTAACCTTGACTCTCTCTTTGAAACTTTCTGCTGTGCTGTATTTTCTCATGTCTGAGATCTCAATAAAAGCCAGTGTGGCCCAGGTGCTAGAGGTTTCTGTGAGCTGTGATGCCATGG
Organism: Loris lydekkerianus; assembly: GCA_963574355.1. Classification (NCBI taxonomy): domain Eukaryota; kingdom Metazoa; phylum Chordata; class Mammalia; order Primates; family Lorisidae; genus Loris; species Loris lydekkerianus. Next base: position 34,600 of record CAUYPK010114955.1, read on the forward strand.
CACTCTACCAAGGGGGACAAAGGGGGACTAAGGAAAACAAAAGCCAGTGTGGAACATTACAGGGGCTGCACCCTTGTCTCTCAGAGTACTTGCTGGTATTGACCTCCCCAGGTCCCTCAGTTCGATGCAAATGGACTGAGTAGGTATTATTCATTTACTGTTTGAAAATCAATATTCAGTCGCACCAACAAGACTGACCTACTCAGCTCCCATAAACTCTCACCAGTCAGCCTCGTGCAGTAGTGGTGCCGGTGAGATGAGGAAGTTAAACTAAAGCACGAGCATAGCAGCCATCAGTTTAGCTCATAAGGCTTACTAATGTTCCAATTGTGCCCATCAATCTGGAGTATTTCGTTGAAATTTACTTTATTCTTTGGCACTTTAAATATGTTCATTTTAAAAATAAAAATACAGGCTCAGTGTCTAGGGAGCCAGCCACATATACCAGAGCTGGTGGGTTCAAATCCAGCCCAGGCCTGCCAAACAACAATGATAACTACAACCAAAAATAGCCGGGTGTTGTGGCAGGCGCCTGTATTCCCAGCTACTTGGGAGGCTGAGGCAAGGGAATCGCTTAAGCACAAGAGTTTGAGGTTGCTGGGAGCTGTGACACCACGGTACTCTACCCAGGACGACATAGTTAGACTCTATCTCTAAATAAATAAATAAATAAATAAATAAATAAATAAAATGTATTAATAAAAGTAGAAGGATTTTCCCATAAAATTTAGATGCAGTCAAAAGGCCAAATTTAAGTACCTAGAAGCCCACAGTTTCCCCACCCCTACTATAGCCCATTTGGGAAAAAATAGATCAAAAAGTAAAGCTAACCTGTAAAGCAAAAGTCTGAACTAACCATATTTACACTATTTATAAGGACATATATTCAAATATTGCTGAAATAGTACCCTAACACTGTACTTAACACTAATAGTGTACCTTAACATTAATAGTACCCTAACACTGTAGTTAACTTTGAGACTGTCTGCTCACAGGTACTTTGTATATATTATAGGACTTTGTAGATGAAAGAGACCAGATTTAACTTAATAGACAAAGTAATGGGTGGACAATCAGTTGAGACAGGTTTCAGATACCGTGCTGCCTCTACTGATGAAATACCTGGGGGAATGAGGCTTTCAAAAGCTCCTGCATAAATTAGGGAATTGAGAGGATGAAATGCAAGGTCAAGGCTGTATGCATGTTCAGCAAAGACCAGAGAGGAATCTAAGCTTTCACCTTTGGTTTACCTTTAGGGTCTGCACAAGCAGGAGGTACAAATTAAGGGAGAGATGTAAATTACTTGGCAAAGCATTGAAGGAATACCCTAAAACAGAGCTAAATGCTATACCAGAAGAGATTTTTTGTTTTGTTTTGGCTGTGGGCATTTAAGAAAATCTGTCAAATCACAAACTGACCACTAAACTAACAGAAGAGAGATTTTAGTGACCATGTACAACAAAGAACACTGACTTTACAAAAATAGTTTTGAAAAGCCACTAAACAGATAACAAAAATAAGCTGCAACAATGAACTCTAGAGAAGAATCTGATTTTCAAAATTAGTACATTATAATACTTGAATTTTTCAGCTTTCACCAGAAAATTACAAACAACGCAAACAAAGATATGACCCACAGAGACAAATTAAAAAATTAATAAAACTTATCCTGAAATAAGTCCTAACATTGGGCTTACTGGATAAAGAATTTAAATCAACTGTTTGGATGTGCTCAAAGAGCTAAATGAAACTATAGACAAAGAATTAACAAAAAGCAGGAGAACAACATCTTACCAAATATAGACTATCAATAAAGAGAAAGAAATTATAAAAAGTCATTTAGAAATGTCTGGAGCTGAAAATTACAATAACTGAAAAGTTTGAAAATCAGTGAATAGGTTTAATAGATTTGAGTTAAATGAGAACAAAGAATTAACAAAATTGAAAATCAATTGAAATTACCCATTCTGAAGGAAGAATGATAAAAATGAACCAAACAGTCATGGTGCACCACCAAGCATATCAACATAATCATAATAGGCAGTTCTAAAAAGATGGGAAAAAAGCACAGAAAGAATACTTGAAGAACTATTGTCTGAAGACTTCCCAAACTGATGAAAGACATGAATCTACCCATCCAAGAAGTTCTAGAAACTATAAACAGAATAAAGCAAAGAGCTTCAAACAGAAAATAAACTGTCAAAACACAAAGAGAACAAAGAACAAAGAGAACAAAGAAGATAGAATCTTCAAGACTATAAGAGAGAAGTGAATAATAATGTACAAAGGATGTGGAATAAAATTAAGAGTCAATTTTTCATTAGAAATCATGGAGGCCAGAAGGCAGTGGGATGGCACCTTTAATGTGAGTAAAGAAAAAGAAAACTATCAACAAAGAATTCTGTATTTGGCAAAATTATCTTTCAAAAATGAAGGAGAAATGAATACAAAATCTGAGGAGAAACATAAAATATTCCGACAAAGGCTCGGTGCCTGTAGTTCAGCAGCTAGAGCGCCAACCACATACACTAGAGCTGGAAGGTTCAAATCCAGCCCGGGCCTGCCAACAACAATGACAACTACAACCAAAAAATAGCCGGTGTTATGGTGGGCACCTTGTAGTCCCAGCTACTTGGGAGGCTGAAGCAAGAGAATCGCTTAAGCCCAAGAGTTTGAGGTTGCTGTGAGCTATGACACTCTACCCAGGGCAATAGCTTGAGACTCTGTCTCAAAAAAAAAAAAAAAAAAGTCTTCCAACAAAGAAAATCCCAGAACCAGATGCCTTCATTAGTAATTTCTAACAAACATCAAAAGAGCTAACACCAATCCTTGTCAACTCTCCCTAAACACAAAAGAGAAGATAACATTTTGAATTCCATTTAGTTATCCCAGTGTTACCCTACTATCAAAGCCAGATAAAGACACTGTTAGTACTAGAGCTGTCCTAAAAGAAATGCAAAAGGAAGTCCTTCTGGATGAAATGAAAGGGCATTAAACAGTAACTCCACTATAGGCGAAAGGCCTATATGTCTTTGGCTTTGCCAGTCTGAGAGTGAGCTAGTAAACAATCTGGTTTCGCACAGTCTAGGAGAGACCGGGATAGAACTCCAGTAATAAAAGACCTATAGCCTAGTATGCAGGAAATAAAATTCCCATAACTCTTGGCTGGCCTTGGGGCTGGGGACTTGCATACAAGTCAATAGTATATCTTAGGAATGTCCGGGCTGTGTTCTTTTAAGATAATTTACAGCCTCCAGCTGGTTTGGGGCCTAAAAAGCAGGCATTCAAGCAGCCTTCTCCCCCTGGTATGCTCTGTGACCTTATCTTTATGTGAATAAAAGGCTGACAGCATGTTTTTTCAAAGAAAGTCATTTTGGGTAGAGTAACAAGCATAGAAGAATTCATATCAGTTAATCAGTAGACTACCAGACTACTAGAGAAGAGTTCATCTATTGTAATTGTGTAATTAACAGTGTGTACACGCAGCACCAGCTATATAAGCTGGAGAGAAATAAAGAACATTGCTGCTTGCCACCAGAGCTTGAAGTCCCCTTTATTAAAATACAATTTCAAAAGCAGGTTCTACACTCTGCGACACCGACCATGCACAAGAATTCATGCAACACTCTACTTCAAACAAAAAGGTTTTTTTAATGATAAAGGTAATTACTATAAGTAAATACAAAAGTCAGTTTTATTGTCTTTTGGGTTTTCAAATCCTCTTTTATTCTATATAATTTAAAGACAAATGCATAAAACAATAATTATTGTTGTACTCATTTGCCACCTGGAAGAAAAACTCAGACCCCACTTCAGGTATAAATCAGATGGTGATTTATTACACCTGCACAGGCAGGTTGCTGCCTCAAAGGGCAAACGGCACTGAAGAGAAAAGCAGGCTCTTTTATACCATTTTTGTTGCCATGCAAGCAAGCAAAAACAAAAGCAGAATGTGGTAGTTAGTTAGCTCAGGGGGTAGCTCAGGGTGGGGTTACAGTCAGGGGGGCTGGTTGACTCAGGGGGTTACATCATGGCTGCGGGCATGAGGACAAACTTGGCTTGGGAAATTTTGCTTGAGTAAACTTTCCACCATTGTTTAGCCATTGCTAGGGGGTTGGGGTAAGTTCTACCATTGTTTTACCTGTGGCTAGGAGTCTTTGGGAACTTCCTTATTCTATTCTGAAACCTGTTCCCAGATTTTACTGGGGATGGGGAGGGTTGAGGCATGCGGGGGCTCAAGCTGAGACAGTTAGGAGCCTTTAGGTGTCCTTTGGCTGGATACTACAGTCCCCACTTGTCTTTTTGGGAATCAAATCCTTGACTCATTTGTGTTGCTAGGAAGGGGCTGATAATGGGTATATTAGGGTTGGGCAGGGAACTTTCATTTTTCAGGCTCAGGTGAGTTCAGACATTCTCTAGACACAAACTGTCTAAACTTCAGCAAGGTTATGAACAAAGTAGTTTTAAACATTTTGGATGGCTCTACCTTGACTAAGGAGAATACACCTTAATCCCTTCCCTAGACAAAAACTGTAGTAAAGACCTAATAGCCAGGGGACAAAGTTGGAGCAGGGAAGAAAAGCACACTTACACATTTGTTTCACCCCACGAATGGGGGGTTGGGGGTGTGCAAAGCCTTATTGTTACCCATCTCAGTCTCTAAGCACTCACATGTATACAATTCTAACCCATTTTTTAAGCAGAGCAACCTCGATTTTTACTCGAGCTGCCACTTAGCCATAGGAGGCAAACTAACACTCTCTTAGACCCTGTGAAGGGAGGTCTAACTCTACCCTCAGAGTTTTTTCAGTCACACCACACCTACAGACTCTCATACACTTTTTAACAGACCTGCCAGCGATCTATTGTCTAAAGAGTTGATTTAGGGTCTCAATATCAGTTTGTTTCTGCAAGTGCTGATATTTTAGCACTGAGGTTTTAGGGACTGTGACTCTTCTTGGGTTCTCTACTCAGGCCTTAACAATACTGTGGTGGTGGGATAATATACTTTTCTCTGTGACATTTCCCCCCTTTTCCCCAAAGTCCAAAAGTCCAATTAAGACAAGTCCCTCCAGGAGTTTCCTCAGCCTTCAGCCATGTGTTGACCAGCCAGCTCTCAGTATGTGGCCAGAGCAGGGCATGTTGACTATCTCTAGATGTCATCTTTTAAGTCCAGGCAAGTGGGCCACTTGGCTTCTGCCAGCAGCAAACTCAGCAGAGCATAGGGATTAGGCACAGTAGGATGCAGTGTTACAATTACACCATTTACTGGGAAATTAACATTTGATACTGCACAAATTCTCCAGTGTAGCCAACAAGCAATCTTTGTTGAATCTTAAGGCTTCAGAGTACATATAACTACTGTATATAATTCTATACTCTTTGACCAGCCTCTTAGCCCCATTTAACAGATTAGTGTAGGAAAACAGTTAGGTCTCATTTTATTAGTTGACATTACAGACAAGGCTGGGATTTAATATAGGTGGGCCACAGCTTTTTTTCTCTTTGAACCTTTTTCTCTCTCCAATTTATCTCTTTACTAAAAATAAAATATAGCAAAACTAACTTAGTTGTCAGAATAAACTATACCTTCAGTATACTGAGTCTGATTATTTGCATAGAGTGTAGTAAGAATAATTAGCCATTTAGGCTTTTTTTTCCTTTAAAATTGGCTTTGTTGGAACCTGTTATAAGGAATCTCAGGCTGGACTTTTTTGAAAGCCTTTCACGAGCCCAGGTTTCATCTGTGCCATTAGATACCTGTATGCATTGGGTAAATTCCTCTTTTCTTGAGGTCCCCAAGCATATTTTGATTCTCGGACCCATCAGCAAGCGACCTTCATTACCACAGATCAAGAAATGTTACTGGGTGGCACCTATGGCTTAAAGGAGTAGGCACCGGCCCCACATGCTGCAGGTGGCAGGTTCAAGCCCAGCCCTGGCCAAAAACTGAAAAAAAAAAAAAAAGAAAAGAAAAGAAATGTTACTGATGGGTATCTGGCCAGTCTTCCAAAGGGCCTTTTTTTATTGGCTTTATAAAGTCAACCTCAATTCCTTAGTGCAGTCTGGACACTTCTGGAAATGCTATTCTAGACAAAGTCTTGATAACTAGTGCCTTCATTATTCTATAGAACAAAACAGATTCTTATTGAACTTATGCAAGTAACTGTACTGTCAGGAATTAAGAATACTTATAAGCTCGGCTGCGCCTGGCGTGTGGGGTCGGGGCCGGGTGGACACGGTCGCGATGAACACGGTGCTGTCGCGGGTGAATTCGCTGTTCGCCTTCTTGCTGAGCATGATGGCAGCGCTCACCTTTGGCTGCTTCATCACCACAGCCTTCAAAGACAGGAGCATCCCAGTGCGGCTGCACATCTCGCGGATCATGCTGAAAAATGTAGACGACTTCACTGGACCTAGAGAAAGAAATGATCTGGGATTCATTACATTTGATATAACTGCTGATCTAGAGAACATATTTGATTGGAATGTTAAGCAGTTGTTTCTTTATCAGCAGAATATTCAACGAAAAATAATGCTCTGAATCAGGTTGTCCTATGGGACAAGATTGTTCTGAGAGGTGACAATCCGAAACTGCTGCTGAAAGATATGAAGACAAAGTATTTTTTCTTTGATGATGGAAATGGTCTCAAGGGAAACAGGAATGTCACTTTGACCCTGTCTTGGAATGTTGTACCAAATGCTAGAATTCTACCTCTTGTGACGTGATCAGGACACGTGTCTATCCCATTTCCAGATACATATGAAATAACGAAGAGTTATTAAATTATTCTGAATTTGAAACAACATATTTTTATACTTAATGGATTGTATCTCATTTATTTCTTCTTTTGCACCTTTGTTTTTTTTTTTGTTTTTTTTTAATATATATATAAGAACTAATATAAAATGGCATATTCAATTGAAGGGAAAAGTTAATAGACTACTTATACTTACTTTTACAAAAAAAAAAAAAAAAGAAAGAAAAGAATAACTGCCAGAATGGAGTATTATGAGAATAGGAACTACATAAAAAGGATTTTTAAAAAGATATATTTGAAGTATTTCCTGTATTTCCATTATTCTTCATGGAATATAATGTAAGCATGAAGGGTAGTTAAAACTTTCAGGTGCCTGTAGAATCATAAGAACTCTGTATTTTATGCCTTGCAGTCATGCAAGCTGACATTGGATGTGATTTAGAAGTAGATACTCTCTTTTAACTCTTGTAAGGTAAGTTTGATTATTGGAAAAATTAATACAGTTGTTAAAAGCTTGGTTTACAAAAAAGCCAAAAGTGATGGAATTTCATTCCATTTCTCTTAGGAATGCCCATAATGCTTGTTTTTTCCTCCACTTAAAGATTAAATACCTCTTTATACACATATACTATAAATCATTTTAAAAAGTCTCTTTAAATCAGCCAAATGTGTGTCTTTCAGTGCTTTCCCTAAAAATGTTCCTTTGTATCTTTGTAT
>CAUYPK010114961.1:0-25443 GCA_963574355.1 Loris lydekkerianus
ACACACCTGGATCTAGCAACAGGGTGGGAGGTGGTGTGCACAGTTTTGGGAGTGCCTGGCTCCCAATGTCTTTGGCACAGAGAGCCCAAGGCTCCAGAAGTCTCTGGCCAGGAGAAGGGCTCTGCGCAGAGGCAGGGAGGGTTCCAGAGGGCATGTGGCTGCCAGAGTCCCTGGCCAGAGGAGGAGCCAGGGTGGAGGCAGGGAGAGTACAGGAGGGAGGATGCAGGGTTGCCCTGCTCCCAAAGTTCCTGGTCCAGGCGTGTGGAGGCTTGGCGGGTCCGGGTTGAGGGTTGCTGTGCAGCTCTTATGGAGGTTAAGGTGGGTGCCGATCACGGGTTGCTGGTGCGGTGCAGCTCTTATGGAGCTCTGGGCGTGCACTGATCACTGGTTGTGGGTCTTTGCATAGCTCTTAAGGAGGTCTGAGCAGGTGCTGATCATGGGTTGCGGCGCAGGTCTTACAGAGGTCCAGGCGGGCGCTGGTCTGTTAGCATTTATTAATATCCGCTGTAATTTGTTTTCTTGAATGTTCTTCTTTGGATTTACAGCTTGCCAAACTTCTTTAGCTCCCCATCTTTTGCTTTATAGAGTCTGATTCAATTCTTATATTTCTAAGTAAGATTAGCATGTATTTTCCTCTCTCACACTGTACTATTCTAGTTCAACATTGGAATCTGATGAAATAATTTGCAGAAACAGTCCATTTCTTTTAGTTTCTGGAATAATTTTGTTTTGTGTTTTTTTTGGACAATCTCACTCTGTCATGCTGGGTAGAGTGCCATGGCATCATTGTAGCTTACAATAATCTCAAATTTTGGGGCTAAAGCAATCCTCCTGCCTCAGCCTCTCCAATAGCTTGGACTACCGGCCCCCCCACAATGTTCTGTTATCTGAAATAATTTTTAAAAGGCTAGATCCTTTCTTCTTTGAAGTCTGGATAGTATGCCTTTCCTGGGGCCACCTTATTGAACCACTCAGTTGTCAGGTGGCTCCTTCTAAGGAAGCATAGACAGTTGTTGGTGTCAAAGGATGTTGTGGTCTTTGGATATGTTCCCAATTTGAATTTCAACCAATTCCTCACATCTCTCTGATGGGGTACGGTAATAGAACAGAAGTCAATGGAGATCAGAATGCACTCAGATTCCAGATTCTTTCCTAATACAGATAAGTTCATGTACTCCACAGGTTCTCTCTCCACCTTCAATTGCCATGATGTGCTCGCCATCTACATGATTTTATTTTTAATGGTCAAATGAGTTCCCTTTGTTTTTTTCCTCCCTCCCTTCCCTCCTTTCTCTTTCTACAATAAATAAATAAACACGTAAATGCATAAATAAAATCTTCAGAGAAGTTTCTAAGTTACTGTCTGAGTTTTCCTGCAGGAAACCCGAGACTTCTCTACGCCCCTCTCACACTAGTTATCATCAGATTCACCTGGAGGGCTTGTGCAAACTCAGATTTCCAGGCCTACTCCTAGCACTTCTGATTCAGGTGAGAGGGGAGAATGTGCGTTTCTGACGAGTTCCCAGTGGATGCTGATGTGGAGGTTTCTGGTGTGGAGTGCATCTCTGAGACACACACTCTCTTGCCCAGGCAGAGTTTGACTTTCTGACCTTCTGACAGTTTGAGTTGGGCAAGTGACTATCTCAGAAGGAGTTTGATGTAGTCAGAGTAAAGTGAGCTGAGATGCCTGGGTGTGACCATGTAGCAAGGGGACTGTTGGGGGCCTGTATGGGTACTGGGGACACAAAAGGGTTCTGGCTGATGAGGGATGTCCAATGCCATTCCCCAGTCTCACCAGAGTTTGCAGTCAGTCAGCCCCCAGTAGGCTGCCATTTCCCAGCATGTGGAAACTTTCCCCTGCACCCCAAAAGTCTGCTCCAGTGAAGTGACACCTTTGGTGGTAGCCGTCATGGGTCCCTGGAGATACTCCCCAAGCTTCTGTTTCTCAGTGTTGTCCATGGCAGTAGCTACTCACTAACCTTGCTTCAATGCCATTACCACCTTCCCTGCCTCATTCTCTTTTCTCCCTCCTGCTTCCTGGAATGACCTTCCAAATACAACTATCTGTTCCCAAGTGCTTGCCTCAGGGGCTGCTTTTCAGGAAACCCAATCTAAGATGTAAGTTCAAATCCTTGTCTGCCACTGGGTGACTCTGGGCAATGGATTAACCCTCTTGAGCTCCATTTCCTTACAGGACAATACCACCATCTGCCAGAATTATTATGAAGAAGGGATAGTATTTAAGAAGGACCCTGGGCCAGTGCCTGGCCCTTCAGTGTAAGTCTTAGGAGATGTTAGTTCTCTCCCCCCTTGAGGCTACCATAAGGCAGAGGAAAGAACTGATTTTCCAGATTCATGAAACACACAGCAAGGGGTTCTGAGGCACAGTGAGATACCTGGGTCCCCATCCCCTAAGAATACAGCTCTCACTCTTGGAGTTGGACTGACTCTGAGTAAAAATGGACAACTGGTGGCTACGGATGCTGCCCAGTGGTCTTGCTTGGACTGACTCTGAGTAAAAATGGACAACTGGTGGCTACAGATGCTGCCCAGTGGTCTTGCTTCTGTTTTGGAACTTATTAATCCTCTTCATAACACCTTCTTGGACAAAATATATTTGATTTGGGCTGTCAGGCTTTGGGGGAAGAGGACTACCTTACTGATGACACAACAAAATTCCTCTTGCCCTTCTCCCTCCAGCTCCTGTCAGGGAGTGGGTTTGTCTTTTTAACTATTTTGATCATTTTATAGCAGAAATATTAATGAGATGGTCATGTTTGAACGTGGGCCTCTATTTATGGTTCAATTCTGCAAAATCAGAAGAGAGAAAACAATCTTTAAATTAATTTTAGAACTCTTTGTTCAGCAAACCTCTCGGTCCTTCCCAGCCAATGACGGATGTTGAAACAGAATCCAAACAAGAGACGCTGATGGGGAGGCCAGATCAATGTGGGTTGCCTCTTCCTGCTCGACCCACTTTGTGTGGGTTTCATGCAGGCTCTGTCTGTGGGGATAGATTTCTAAGTACATTTGCTGCAGGCAGATACATCTGAAGGGCAGAAATAGAGCGAGACCGAGATAGATAATAGAAGAACACAGGGAATTTAAGAGAAAACCAAAACATATACAAATTCAGAGTGGCGAATCAATTCTTCTGGCAATTAAAAATAATTCTAAAGGTCAGTAGTGCTTTTTACAAATTCAAATTTGAAGGAGAGTAACCCTTTGAGAAAATTTTTTGTGTAATTGGAGGCTTGGAGCTGTAGACACTAAAGAGGGCTTTTTGTCCCAAACCAGCCCTTCCCTCTGTCTCAGCCAAAAGAGCAGCCACCAAGCCATGCAGGCCACCTTTTTGGATCCTGGCAGAGCAATGGAAGATAACGATGGGTCAGGGAGATCAGGGCCATTTTAAATAGACAAGTAGAATTTCAGATACAGATGCCTAAAACCTCAGGAGCTGCAGTGAATCAATTCTTACTGGATTGATCATGGCCTCTGTCTCCATAACCACCAAAGAGTGTGAGCTACATGGGTCCAGGGTTCATATCTGATGCATTTTTATTTTGTGCACAATACCACTGGGGCCTTGAAAAGGTCTTTTCTTATGTAAATACTTTTAATGTTCAGATTTTATTGCATGATCTCTGGGTGATGCATTACGTGTCTGTACACATATGCATATGTGAGATGTCAAATATAAAATATGGGGGTCATTAAGAAAGTTTTGAGCTACACAAAGATCAAGAAACATAAAATCCACGTAGACAGAAACAAATGAAGCCCTCCTGGCAACACTAATAAGTGAATCAGAAAGGACTCTGTCGACTTAGGTTTCTTGGAAGTGAAATAATGGACTAGAACATGGTCTGTCTCAGAACTTTTGCATGACTGCCTTTATGCACGAGTATGAGCACACACACACACACAGTGAGTGTGTGAGAGAGAGATGCTTAAACACAGACCTCAGAGATTTGCATTTAATTCATTTGGTCAGAGGAGCCTCTGAAACTTTGTGAGCAGCAGGGGAAATTAAGAATGTAGAATCATGAAACAAACACTGGGCAGTGAATAAAGCAACATCAGACTGCTGAGTTTTAGTTCATTGGTGCAGGTATACAAGTTTAGTAAAGCGAAGGGATCAAAAATAACATATTATATGATTAATTATAAACTCAAGTAGTTATTGTGGGTAAAATAAAATTTTTAAGTGAAAATGAAAAATAATGTTGACACCTGGTGTAATTAAAAGTGAGTTATATGAGGGCTGTTAGCTCTCTGGTAAATGCAAAGAATGTTAAGATCTGTAGTTGTATTGAGAACTTTGTACTTAAACATAGAAAAAGCAATACTTAAATTGTGAGAAAAGATTGGGAATGAAAAAAAGGAAAAGAAAGTTTGTGGACACAGGATTGATAAAATCAATGCTTCCTTCCAAGAAATTTAATATGGTAAAGGATGGATTAATTGTGTAAAGATGGATTAATATGGTAAAGGATGGATTAATTGTGTAAGTGGTGGGAGGCTGGTAATTAGAAGGAAAAAGAATAGTTCAGACATTCTTTAAAATAATCTAGTTAAGAAATACGACAAGATCACCCAGCAATCCTAGCAGTAGGGATGGACATAAATTGTGTTTGAGAGGTGTTTAAGAAGTAGGCTGTTCATGACTCTGGCAGTTCTGTGTGGGAGGGGATAAAAGGAGCCACAAAATTTGCAGAAATGTGTCATGTCTGTGTATCCATTTTTGAGTCAGGACCCCATTAAAAGGTCACCACACCCTGTTATTAATAGTGCTAGAAAGAACCCCAAAGGGGATTCTGTTGCCTTTCCTGCTGACTTCTGCCTTCCAGGGCTTTCCTCATATTCTTCTAATTTAACTTGAACAGTCCCATGTCCAGTGGAACTTCTTCCTTATAGGCAGTTGCTTTTAGACTCCAATTTTATATAATATTATTTTGTATTGTCATAAAGAGGGCAGCCTTCTAATTTCAAGTACATTCTGATTACTATGGAGTTTAGTTTTGCTTTGCAAGGACAGCTGAATTATCTGAGAAAGAGAAATGGCCTCCTTACCTTCATAATGGGAAGAAGTTACTTTAGATCAGCGATTCCCAAACTTTTTGACACCAGGGAACAGTTTCATGGAAGATAATGTTTCCACAGACCCATCAGGAGTTGGGAGGGAGCCATCAGGAGGCAGAGCTCAGGCAATGATGTGAGCAATGGGGAGCAGCTATAAATACAGATGAAGCTTCACTGGTCTCCCCACCTCCCTACCCTCAAGCTATGGAGCCCATTTCCTAACAGGCCATAGACTGGTATTGGTCTGCAGCATGGGGGGGTGTGGATCACAGCTTTAGAGAACACAGGAGAACTAACCTCTGGCCCTCAAGATCTCCAGGGATGTCAGGAGCCAAGAAGAAAAGAAGACCTCAGCCTGGATATCTTTGAAGGCTGGACATTAAGCTCTGCAGCCTTGGGGAGCAGAGGTAAGCATGATGTTGACATAAAACAGCTCTGGGTCCTTTATGATCTAATAGAGGTGGTGGGGAAGCCCCAGTAAGGACTGATAAGGGATCTCTTACAGGCTTGGTGGGTGAAAAGTGGGGCTTAGACTTAACTTATTTTAAAGAAATAAAGAAGGGCTGGGAGTGGTGGCTCATGCTCATAATCCTAGTGCTCTGGGAGGCTGAGGTAGGTGGATTGCTTGAGCTCAGGAGTTCAAGACCAGCCTGAGCTAGAGTGAGGAAAATAGCTGTGCATCGTGGTGGGTACCTGTAGTCCCAGCTACTTGGGAGGCAGAGACAGGATTGCTTGAACCCAAGAGTTTGAGGTTGCTTTGAGGTATGAAGATGCCATGGCACACTACCAAGGGCAACAAAGTGAGACTGTCTAAGAAGAAAAAGAAAGAAAGGAAGAAAGAAAGAAAGGAAGGAAGGAAGGAAGAAATTCATCCAGCCAAATATTGTGAACCATAATACCTATTATAATGGTTAAGATGCAGGGCTCTGTACTTTTATTGGGCTAGTTTTTCAGAAGTGTCTTCTATAACTGATTTAATTGAATTTATCTTGTTGTGAAACTCTTGGCTTCATGGATTAGCTTATGCTAGAGTGGAAATTCACTGTGTGTGTTGTCAGTGGCCTAGGAAAGTGACATACATTGTGGGTAATTTTTTTGACCCTTGTTAAAGACACACAAGCCTCCAGGATAAGTTCTTTTTGAGCCTTATTCATTATAATTGTGTGCCTATTATACCATCATGAAGATTAAAATTGGGCACCCCGAATGACTGGTGTAGATTCCACGTTAAGGAAATTTAAAATGAGCCTGTGTGGGATGGGAAAACACTGGAGATGGGGATAAATCGAGCATGAATCTGAAGCATTTTCCTAGCCATTGCCTGAAACCCGAATGGCCAAGCCCAAGACACAACAATCAAATCACAGGGTGACTCTGGCTCACCTTCATGCTGCGGGCACAGGACACACTTCCTTTATCTTGCCTTAGAAATGCCTTCCACTTTCTGTCTCCAAGAAAATAGGGGTGACAGGAATTATCTGAGTGTGCCCTGTTCCTATGGAAAAGTATTCTAAGAATTTCCCTTTTCACATCAAACAAATTATGCACCATGACCAAGTGGGTTTTATCCCAGAGTCTCAAGGATGGTTCAATATACGTAAATCTATAAATATAATATATCACATAAACAAAATAAAAATCAAAGACCATAAGATTCTCTCAATTGATGCACTAAAAGTTTTTGATAATATCCAGCATCCTTTTAGGATCAGAACACTTAAGTAAATAGGTATAGAAGGGACACTTCTTAAACTGATAGAGGCTGTCTACAGCAAACCTACAGCCAATATTGTATTGAAAGGAGTAAAATTGACATTTCCACTCAGATCAGGAACCAGGCGAGGTTGCCCATTATCTCCACTGCTTTTTAACATTGTAATGGAAGTCTTAGCCATTGTAATCAGGGAAGAGAAGGTGATCAAGGGTATACAAATAGGATCAGAGGAGATCAAACTTTCACTCTTCTCAGATGATATGGTTGTATATCTGGAAAACCCCAGTGACTCAACTATAAAACTCTTGGATGTAATCAAGGAATACAGCAGTGTCTCAGTTTACAAAACCAATACTCAAATTGGTAGCCTTTATATAATACCAACAATAGTCAAGCTGAAAAAACAGTCCAGGACTCTATTCCTTTTACAGTAGTGCCAAAGAAGATGAAATATCTAGGAATTTACTTAATAAAGGACGTGAAAGATCTCTATAAAGAGAACTATGAAACTCTGAGAAAAGAAATATCTGAAGATGTTAACAAATGGAAAAACATACCATTTTTTGATTGATTCTGGGAAGAATCAACATCGTTAAAATGTCTGCACTACCCAAAGCAATATATAATTTAATGTGATCACTGCACCACTGTCATACTTTAAAGATCTGAAAAAAACAATACTTCATTTTATATGGAATCAGAAGAAACCTCAATTAGCCAAGACATTACTCAGAAACAAAAACAAATCAGGAGGAATCACGCTACCAGACCTCAGCCATTTGAGTAAAGCATTGACTTCACCGCCCTGGCTGGAGCAAACACTTGGCTCTCCTGCAGAAGGGGGAAGCTGTTTGTAGCAGACTAAATCAGATCAAAGCAATGTGTTCTCAGGGCAAACAGGAGCTCAGGGATCTTTCCAAGAGATTTTAACCATATCCCAGGTCACTCAAACTTCACATTAGGAAATGAAAGGAACCCAGTGAGGAGAAACACACGCTCATAAAGCCCCATAAAGGAAAGAAAAGACACAAAATACTGAGCATATTTTCTTTACATGCCTCCTATTTTTTTATTTTTCCTCTCAGGTGATTTGTTAGGTAATAGGACCTGAAGGGCTAGCTAGTTCCATGCATATAGGTGCTTTGGTTCTTGGGCAGTTCTCTGCTTGTTCTGAGTAATATGTCAAAAAATAATAATAGTAATAAGGTCCACAGAAGGGCACCTCTCCTTAACAATCCCACATGGGTTCTGGAAAAATGTCACAAGAGAAATTCAACAAATAAATGAGAGATTTTTTTTTTCTTTTTTTTTTTTTTTTTAGTGATGAAGTTTTAATTTTTATTTTTTACATATACGTGTGTTTATTAGGTTTCCATTGATGTTTTATTATTTTGCATCATAACATCCTTTGCCTTTTTGTTATCTTTAGGAGAGGAAGGTATTATGACACCGTTTTTGTTGAATAGGCTATTTTGTTGGCATCTGTATCTAGTTTTACCCTGGCCTCTCCACTAACACAGGGAACTGAGGCTTCAAGGCATGCACCAGTTTTAACTATGTTCACTGATGGACCCAAACCAGAGATCTTAATTCAAAGTGTGGTTATCTGGCGTGTCTAAATCCACCCACTTGGTTAGTTTTCCATTTCTTTTTTCTCCTGCATACAATGTATTGCAACAACCATACAATAACACAAAGGAAGAAATCCTTTTTTGAACCAAGAAATAAAAAGTATATTTTCATAAAGTATCAATTATTTTTATGTTGTTATATATGATCCCTTCTGGCCTTACAGTTACTAAAGATGAAACATTTATTTTACAAAGATATTTGTAGAATAATCTGGCTGCCCAAGGTGTTATATTCTGCTATTTTGAGTTAACTTTGTGTTGTAAATACCATTTTCTACATATAATAGTTATTTGTAATTGTTCTTTGATATAACGTAATGGGACGTGATGTACCATAATTTCCTAAGCCTTCTTTTATTATTGGATTTTGGGGTCATTTTATATTAAGCTGTTTAGGTAATGACGTAACAACAGGCTTGCTTTATATTTTAATAGAGATCAAAACTATCATTTGACTCCTTACTGGGTTGCTAAAGACGCACCAGGAGCTGAGATGTTTTTTGCTAGTGTCCTTTCTGTATGATTAGAATGCCATTAGTCACTGTGCATTTGAGACCTACGCTTTCTACTGATTGGCTTTCAGGAAAGCCAGGATTGAAACACTGCACCACGAGTGCCTCTTGTGTCTGCAAATGAAGTTCATTTAAAAAAGCAATTTAAGAAAGTTCAAAAAGACCTTGATTAACTAGAACATTTGAGTAGGGAATGTTCAAGTTAATTGAATTTCCTGTATTTATTATTACTGCTATTATTAGCTTATATTTATGTAGAAGTTATGGGTTAAAAAACAATTTTCATGATATGATGTTTTACATTGTGTACCTTGGGATTAGTTGAAAAAATGTGTCTATTCTTTATCTTGGCTTTAATGTGTGTGAAATATCTGTCTCTTCATGCCTTGGCACTTTGGAAAACGTCCTTATGGACTCCATTGGTATCATCCTGAATGTTGGGATGGTCTAAACATGGCCACACAATTGGAGTAGAGTAGCCTTGATGGGGTGAAACTTGAGAATTATTGACTGGATCTAAACCACCCCTTTCCATATATGACTATTTTAACAAAGGCCCGGGTCTGCATATTTGGTTTTGCCTGTTTGCTTTCTCATCACAATGGATTGTCACAAAAATGGCAGTTAACTAAGAACTTCAGCATTTAAGATGCTCAGAACTCCTGAACTAGTAGAGATTGTGATGTTCTTACAGGTGATAAATTCAAATTCCAGAGGAGTCATGAGTTTCTGTCAAGGATTAGGAGTTGACTGAAAACTCTGGAGTTGTAGTTTATTATCCCGGGTTCTTTTCCTACTTCACGGTTACATTTAAGGTTTTGCGGCACATATAAAATGTCTGACAATTAAGTTTATGATCTTGCCACTGTGCCCTTATGTTGGCAGCACGGTACAAACAGCTGGGTAAGGCTTATTATCTTGGCCTATGCGTGTCTCACAGCTGTGTTTTGTTGATGTGTGGCAATGTCTCGCTGAGTGGGGTTCATTATTGTTGTGTGTTTTTGTGAGCCATTGCAGGAATGTCAGAGCTTGAATTAGAGCAATGAACAAACATTCAAATTCTTGTTAACTTGGCAAGAGTGGAAGTGAAATCAGGAGCATATTAGCTCAAGTTTATGGGGATAATGCCATGAAGAAAATGACAGTGCACAAAATGACATTTTTCTGAGGCAAGAGAAAGCATCAGTGATGAAGCGAGGTCAGGGCGGCCAGTTGTGATGAAAACATTAGAAAAATTTATGAAGTTGGGCGTCTAAATTGTCAGCTGACTATAAGAAGCATAGAAGACAAAGTGACTGTCCACAGAGAGGAAAATTTTGGCATTGGAAAGGTGTGCAAAAATGATCGGAAAGACGCTCAGAGGGCACTTCTGGGAGGGAGTTTTTAGCCAGTAAACAAATAACTGTATTGGTAAACCCTCTCTACTCACTTGATCTGGCCCACAACGACTTTTTCCATTACCTGAAGATAAAGGAAATCTTGAAAGGATGATTGAAAACATTGAGGGTAATATGATGACATCTGTGATGACCATTCCAGAAGAAGAGTTCCAAAATTGCTTTGAAGGATGGACTAGGCACTAACTTTGGTTCACAGCTTCCCAAGGGGAGCACTGTGAAGATGACCCTAGTTGATATTCAACAATGAGGTATGTAGCACTTTTTCCAGGGTGAGTTGGTGAACTTAAATGTTAGGCCATGTGCTTTTGGGTCTTTCTTTGAAATGGCCAAGACCAGTTGATGGAGCATCACTCAAAACACCTGTAGACTTTAATTCATGGTTTTGCTATTGAATCACCTCGCAGGACTGCAGTGGCAAGGACACTGAATTTACCATTTCTCTTTTGTTCATTTGATAACCTTTGGTTGTTACCTACATTGTATTGGAAGACACGTTGGATGCACAGAGACACAGGACACAGTGGTGAGGTGGAATGGTGTGGCCGTCAGACAAATCAGGGCTTGAATCCCAGCTCTGCCATTTATCAGCCATAACCTTAGTAGAATTACTTGTCCTGTCTACCTGTGTAAATCAGAAGAAGAAAGTCCAGAAGTCTCATTTATTCCCCTCCAATGCTGCATGTGCCTCCTTATATATTGAGAAGTATCTGAGTCTGTGGAGTCTGTGGAGGGGTTAGATTACAGCCTGTCGTCTCTCAGGTTAAGACCTTGGTGATGTTGGGAGAGACTCAACTCTGTTCCATCATCCTGCAATCCCTGGGGTGGTCCATTGCCACTGCACCTCTTATTCTTCTCATCAAAGACACCCAAGCATCACCATGGGCTTAAGGTGGAAATTACTTTTGGTGCCAGTGAGGTTGTCCCTGGAGGTCAACTCCTGTCCACCAAGTTGGCTTGATGTCTTCTTGCTTGAATCTACCTGGAGACACTGCCTCTTAAAGAGCCTGGAGGATCTTGATAGGATTCTGTCATCACCCTGATCCCTGGAGAAGCTGGAATTGTGGGTTTTCTCTTGACTTTCTGCTGTTACTCTCTACACAGATAGAGAGGTAATTTTTGAGATTTTTATTAAATTTATGCAGGCTAGAAAGAATTTCATAATTCTTGGAGATCTTTTATAATGTTTTTCTTTTATAAATTTTGAGGAAAAACCTGCCTCATCTCTTGGTATGCAGAGGTGCTCAGGAGGGTGAAGTTCAGAGCTCACAAAAAGAGCCCAGGGCCTCCTGGGATAGGAGGAATTCCTACTTCCTTTAATTCCAAACCCTAAGACAAGTCAGTGTAGATTAGGGTGACTGGCCACAACTCACAGGCAAGAAAGAGTGACACAGACTCAGAAATAAAGGCAAAAGCAAGACAGCCCTGTTGGTCTTGTCCTAGCACTGATTGGAGAAGGATGTGGGAGTGGTTGTTTTGGGCTCCCAGAGGTGGCACATACACTGCCAAATCTTGGGATCAAGATTTAAATTTACAGGATTATGCAATGCTGTAATTTTATAACTATGTGTATGTGAGACTGTGACAGAGAAGCTCAGTTTCAAGATTTTCTGCCATAGCCTATATTAAGATACAACTGGCAGCTTTCCTCATGAAGGAAAAAAAGTAGCCCTGAAGATCACAGAGATGTAGTCTTGGGCAGGGCATTCCTTTGCAGGACCTCTTGCTACCCATATCTTGTGCAGTGATTCACCATGCACCTATCTAGTCATCAAGAGTCAAAACATAGAAACGGTGGGACATGCCCCTTGCTGCACCTGTCTCCCAGTGGCTATTCTTTCAGGGATGACCCTTAGGCGGCTTTTCTGTATAGCCCTCCTGCTGTTCTGTAGGGCCTATTCTGCTTACCCCAGACTCCCCTTCTCTTCACTCCAGATATCTGCTATAACTTACTCAAATCCAGATGCGACCATGACACTTTCTTGCTAAGGAATCTGTGGTATATCTTGACACCTTCCAGCTGAAACTCAAAGCCTCATTGCCTAACATTCTGTCCTCACTTGCTTCTTTAACCTCATATCCCAACTCTGTCCCAGGACTTTCTTTCCTGTGCTCATGAAATTCTACTTGGTTGGCCTCATCCCTGTAATTCTCTGCTCCCAGGCACCATCTTCCCCCTTTCCTGCCTTTTGGAATCCTATCTTCACTATTGCATTTCCTCTAGGAAACTCTTTGATCAGCATCTCCCCTCTGATGTGGAAATCATGCTTCTCTCCTTCATGCTCCCATGGCAAGTTGTGTGAACAATTTCCCCTCAAACTGCCTGAATACAAGAGTCAAGAACCAAAAAAAGAAGCCTACGTTGGGGAAACATATTGGATAGGTGTTAGCGTGTAGAAGGTGTTTATGTCATGGGATTGAATGTGATTTACTTAGGGGAAAATGAAGTGGGCCAGGAGAATCACCAGCATCTAGAAGCCCAGGGATGAGGCTCTGCCAGTGTCCTCTTATATGATTACAGAAGTGTAGCACAAAGCGAGTCTCAATAATTAACCATTGAGTTGAACTGAAGACAAAGTGAGACTTTCCTAACCCTAAGGTTTTGAATGTTTAGACTTTCCTGTCCTAGGGCAAAGTGAATCAGTTGAACTCTTTTCCAGGTTACTGATTCATAATCCACATCTTTCCCACCTACCACTGTCCTAGGGTGGGAATTATTGAGTTATTAGTGAGTTATTGACAGGTTGATATATATTCACTCATGAACATCCAGGCCATTTCTTTTATAACATGCACTGGTGATGGAATAATTAATATAACAATGAACTGATAGGATGCTTAAAGAGTATGAAAAAGATGACATGGAAATAGGCTAAAATTTACAGTACAGGGCGATAAATGCTACCATGGGAGCAAGAATGGGCAAAATCGTCTCTCATCTGGTCACCTGGATGAGAGAGAAATGTGGTTTGGAGTTTATCTGAAAATCAGTGTTGGAGACATCATTATCTACTAAAAAGAATACTCCTTTTGAATGTCAGATTGAAATTCTGACATTCAATCTTTTTTTAGGGGCTGAGAGACATCACAGTGTAGTGATTCAAGCCTGAACATTAATCAGAGAGATCTAGGTTTAATGCTTGGTCTTGTCACTCATGTGTTAGCCAAGATGAGTTAGTAAACCTTTTGAAACTCTGGCCTGTCGTGTGGGGATAACGCTGCTTCTCCCTGTGCATCTAAGATGAAGATGAATTTCTGTGGAAGAGTGTATCATGGTTGTGATATCTGTTATTATAATTTTGTCATGGTTGTGGTTGTTATTTCTATTGCCTTTACTTCAGTCATAGCAAGAAGAGTGGAAAACAAGCTGGAAACTCTCTTAACATCCAAGGATGTATTTAAAATTAAAATAAATTAAATCCACAAATTAAAAATTATTTGAAATCTGGATAAGTAAAGAGAAAAAGAAATTTTGACTCTCTTTAGTGGGTTGAGAAGTAAAGAGCTTATTTTCCCCTCATATTCAAGCATACCCAAATGCCAACTAAGAAAGTTTTATTTTATTTGTGTGTGAAGTTAAATGAGTCACCTCAGGAAGCAATGGGTAACATGAGTGATTGGAGACAGGCAAACTATTTCTGTGTACCTCTTCCTATTTTTCTATTAAATGAGTCACAGAAAGGAAATATGAAACTGACTCTTCAGAGGACAGTCTGTTAAACAAAAAGCCCAACCTCAAGCTTAATAACAGAGAAAATAGTACCTTGTACGTGTATTACTCTCCCAAAGGGGACCTCAAAGACACAGTTGGGGCTAATGTTCATTGTTCCTGAAAGTAAGAAAAATTGAACTGTAACCTCTCTTTATTCTCAGATAATAAAGAATGGAATTGGGGCTGTAAAGGAAACTTTCTGAAGTCAGTTGATTCTAAATAAATGTAATGGTGCCAGAGACCAGCATCCCACCACATTCATGGTTTTGATGATTCTAATTATTTACTGATAAGTAAGAATTAATCCCCAATCTTGATGGCTTAGAACAACCAACTATCATATATCATGACTTCTTAGGTTAGGAATTCAGCAAGGGCTTGGCCGGGCCATTTTCTGATCCACATGGCATTGACTGAAGTCTCTTGTGGAAGGGACTCATCTGGAAGGGTCTGAGATGGTTTCACTCATGCATATGGTGCCTTGGGGAGCTGAGCTGAGCTGGGACCAGGGAATGGGGAGTCTACCGGTGACACTTCCCAAAAAAGTGGTCTGAAGGGAGTTGGATTTCTTCCAAGTTGGTTCAGGGCTTTCAGAGTGAGCACTCTAACATGATGGGTGGGAGCTTCAGGGATCCTCATGACTCAGCTCGCAAGTCCCAGGATGTCAGTCCTGATCAAGCAAGTAACTAAGGGCAGCCTGGATTCAAAGGGAGGGGAATGAGACATGACCTGTTAATGGGAGAGCAGCAAAGAGTTTGTGACTATCATTATTCTTTATACTGACTTACAACTGGGTTATAAATGCTAGAGACATTGCAAACCAAAGTTTCTTATTGTATACTATTGTTTAGCTCCAGATATTCACATTACCATGTACCCTGACTTCTCATAACTGCAAACACCTGAGAAAATCTGGGCACAGTATTTTTCTCAGCTCATTCGAGGGTCAGGTTGGAAAAGTCAGGTACTTATGCTTGCCTAAGTACATCTCAGCTAATTAGGGGAAGGAAATTGAGGAAAAATACCCCACCTCCTCACTCCTTGGGTGTGATAGCTCTAAAATGACACTGCATCTCTTTAGGACCCATTTGGACCATTCATGATGATAATTAATCTGTGCCTTGCTTTTGCTCAAGGTTACATGGCCAGTAGGTGTGGGGGTGTGTAGGGACTAGAAGTCTGGGTCTCCAGAATCTTGGGTCACTGTCACACCTCTTAAGAATGCTGGGGTGTTGAGCTGATTACTTTAGCTCTTAACAGTGCCCTGAGTACACAAATGTGACTGGATGGCACAGTGAACATGCATTTGTGTACACCCACACACATGCACACAAGTGTGCACACACTTGGTCTGTTCACTGACCAAGGGCAGAGAATATTCTAAAAGCTATGAAACAAAAGATTGTCTATCTCATCCACATTCAGCTACCTGTCTATCTGGATTATTTTTTTTAAGAAAAAAATTGATTTTATCAACTTCCTTTATTTTCAAAAACATAGTGGAAAACTTTTTGTGATATAACAAAGCAGCATACCCAGATTATTTAAAGTTGGAGAAAAATGTTTTTTAGCATCTCACTTCATCTGTACAACAAAATTATTTTCAATAACAACCATGTAATCATCATTATGAGAATTATTCTCTTGATTTAATATTTATGATTTTAAATTTAAAAAATTTTTGAAACAACTAACAATTAAAAGAAAAATAACATAGTAAAAAGTTGTCTTCAAGGCCAGTAAAATATTTCATGCGTTATTCACCTCTTTAAAACAAAGTAATTATATTTTGAAGTTTGTGCCCTCAACTTTCGCTGTTAGAAATTTCAAACACAACCAAAAACTCCAAGGACAAGATGACAGAATTGCAACAATTTGAATTGTTTCTTTGTCTTTTCAATGGCTGTGTTATTTGAGTAATTTGTTTAATATACTTTTGGACAGTGATGTGAGAGTCACATTTGTGATCTGCGTTCAACGCTAGAAGCTGAAGAAAGCTTCCCCAACCATACAAACTTGCTCTCCAAGCAACCGCATGTAACAGAGTCCTTGTGTAAAAGCAGCTGAAGATGCAATTGGAGTTTTTTGACTTAACTTCCATACAGTGGTGTCCAAACTTTTCCTCTCTCTTTTTTTTTTTTTTCCATTGGAAAAATAAGAGTTGTCTTGGACTACACATTAAATACACAAACATTAACGAAAACTGATTAGCCAAAGAAAAGGTCCATGAGTACTTTTCGTGATATCTGACACCACAGGTAAGCAAAAAATGTTCTTATAAATCAGCATACACTCCGCCCCACAGTGATGAGGGGGTATAGGCTGATATTTCAATAAATAATTTGAAAATGTGCTATTTGAAAGTTGTCATGTGTATTGCCCAAGCATAACAATTCCTGCAACAATTGTTAGAATTTAGATCATAAAAGATTTTTTCTGAGGAAGAATATTGTGTTACTGGCATTGGTATCATGGGCAGCATGTGATGATGGATGGAGGCGAAGGGACTTTCAGTAAGTTGGAGTATTGCTTCTGAACCTCCCAGGGCTTTGCATGGGCCCAGGTCCATGTCTGGTAGGAATCCAGCCACATAGCAGGTGAGTGGTGTGCCAGCAAAGCAAGCCAAGCTTCCTCCGGGTCGCCTGCATCACTGCCTGAGCTCAGCCTCCTGTGAGACCAGCAGTGGCACTACAGTCTCACAGGAGTGTGGACCCTGTGTAAACTGTGCATGGGTCTAGGTTGCCAGCTCCTTTTTGAGAATCTAACCCTTGTCCCATGATAAAACTAGCTTCCATGAAACTGGTCCCTGGTGCCAAAAAGGTTGGGATACCACACTGCTTTATAGTTAATGCCCCCTCAATTTCTCCCCAACTCTGAGGAGCCACTTTCTCTGCAGAGGGGAAGTGGGGGGCTTAGTCTGCAGCATGAATTTCAGCAAGGGGCGAGATCCAGTCCCAGTCCGCGAAGTCATTATCATTACGTACGCGTGTTCCGGCAGGCCTGCAGCACATGAGCCTTTTCTATCCAACCTGACACTTGAAGAAAATATTGTCATTTTGTGCAACAAAAAGTTCTTGGATTTCATTAAAGTCTTCTGGAGACATTGAGACGCAGTCACTGGGGACCCAGTGTGAGCCTGGACATTGAGACGCAGTCACTGGGGACCCGTTGTGACCCTGGAGACATTGAGACGCAGTCACTGGGGACCCAGTGTGACCCTGGAGAAGGGACCAGGAGGCACCGAGTGTGTGTTGGATGAGGACCCAGGGAGCTCCCCGGCTCTAGTAGGGGGGCTGCTGATTTCTGTTTTGAAACAAGGTCGGGTCAGTGAACAAAGAGGAAAAAGTAAATTCCGTGTTCTTAGTGAGTTTACATGTTCGTAATTGTCTTGGGGAAACATGACTTGCTACTTCACGGTACTTCTCACGCCCCTTCCTCGGGCCCCATCGTATCATCTCACATCGCTTCTGTTGGGCAAGCCCAGGACGTCCCTGCCGGGTCCGCGAGTCCGCTTGCCTGGACCGAGGGGGCCCTGAAAAGGCAGGAGCTCGGAAGGAAATTGCCACGAAGCTCCTTAGCAGGCTTTCCCCCTGGAGCGCTCTCAGCGTCCCGAGATCCAACACTTCACAACCCACATGGAACAGTTGAAAAGGATCAAAATCGTTTTAGGGATTAAAAAAAAAATCATCCTGCTTTTTGTACTGCTTTAATGTAAAATTTTTATTGAGATACAGAAAACTGCACACAGCTTCACGCTGAGGTCACTTCTGGGCCAGTTAGAATCCCTAGCGCTAGGTGCTGGATAAAAGGAGAGGTAATGAGCTTGGCTGTGTGACCTGGTCCCACACCAAGAAATGGAACCTCACCAGTCACTCCAGAAAAACACCTGTCCCCTCTTCTAGACACTGCTGCCCTCCCAAGGCTCATTGCTCTCCCTGACTTCCAGTCCTACAGATTGCTTTCAAATGCTTTTGAACTTTACCTACAAAGAAGTATAAGGCATGTGTTCCCGTGTGTCTGACTTTTTTTCATTCAACATTATATTTAATTGGTGTTTTCAGTAGTTGGGTACATACAGTCGCTGGTCTGTTTCATGGGTATAGAGTGTCTCATTGCTTCATATACCACAGTTCATCTTTCGATTTGGTTTTTCCAATGTTGCTTGGCATTTGGTGGCTTTCTCACGTTGGCTGTTATGAATATATCTTTTGGAAACATGTAGGTATTTATTCCAGGCATCTACTGAGAAATGGAATCTCCTGAATATTCTTTTGAAATACACTTTCCTTTCCTTTCTACTCTTAAGACCTCTGCTCATCTTTGGAGCACTAATTATGTTTCTCCTGAGCCATTATAAAACTTTATGGTTCAAGATCTCTGCTCCAGGCCATCAGTTTATACTCTCATAATGGTTATTGTCATAAAACTGATAGTGTTAGGATGCCCCTCTTCTACCCCCCAAAATATCTGACGTCTGTATACCGTATTCAGAGTAGAACAGCGAGGAAGGTGCCCTAATGTCTGGCTCTGATGGATCCTCCTAGCTCCCACCAACTCCAACACCCTTTTGCACATTTTGGTTATTAGTCATACTGTGTTTGTTACAGTTCTCAAGTCATGCCTGCCTCATTTTGGGGGGAGGTATTTTATCAACCTGAAATACTGGATTTCCATTTTTCAGTTCTCAGAGTTTCAGACAGAAGTATCTAGCACAAAATAGATATTCGTTAGAGACTTACCTCTGAGTAGATACTTAGGTATCTAATAGGCATTGTTAACTCTTGATCAACCATTTCCCATATTCCCAAAGACATTTTCCATTTGCTCAGCTCTGCAACTTGGCTGTCACCTCTGTGTCCTCTTAATATCCCAGCCCCCACCTCCAATTTGTGAGCAAGTTCTATCTACTCTTTCTGCAAAACATGTCCCCACGCCTACCTCTCCTCCTCCACCTTGTCCTACCAAGCTCAGGGCCTGCAGACTGGACTATATCCACACCTTCTATCTGGCTCTTCTGCTTCCTTCCTTGCCTCCCTGTGGTCACTTTGTCACAGCATTCATTAAATAATAATAATAATAAAGAAATCCCTCATGTCATTACTCAGTTTGTAAAATCCTCAGGTGCTTTCCACTTCTCTTGGTATATACCCAGCCTCCTCACTGTCCCCTTGAAAGCTGTACTGTGTGGTTCTTCTCGTCATCCAGTCCTCATCCTGAGTGTTGCTCCCAGTGAGACACTCTCTAACCCCACTGCTTACTCTATAGCACCCTGGCCTGCTTTGCTGTTTAGAGAGCTCTTTCTGGTGGCTGAAACCATAATTGCTTGTTTTTCTCCCTTCACTAGAATGTAACCCCTGATAGGGCAGGGTTTTACCTTGGTTACCACTACACCCGAGTAATTAAATATAGTGTTGCACCTAGTAGGCATTGATTAAATATTTGTTGAATGAATGAATGAATATATAGAGGAATACACAGCCTCATAATTCCTCTTATGTCTAGACTCAGATTCATGGCTCTCTTTCTCTTGCAATTTCCTTAATGCTACTAGGATACTGACTCCTTTCTCTGGACTGATTTACATTCACCTTTATTTTATTTATTGTCTTAATCTTCTTTATAAAAGTGTATGCTTACCTGTCAGCATCCCTGGGGATTATAGGCTCCTGGAGAGCAGGGCCTCTCCTTGGCCGTCTGTTACCCTCAAATGGACTTCTAAGTGTTGTCTCAATAAGGGTTTAACTGATGTGGAGGGTTTTTGCCATGTAAAGACAGCGTTTATGAGCTGTACAAAGAACCTTACAAAGACCAGCATTCTGCAGGGTGTAGGTATCGCAAAAAAGACATTTCTTTGGCTTTTAACTCTTTTCTAATAAACACTTATATTAAGCTCTGCCTAAGGAAGTTTTGTGTGTCAAGGCTCAGTGGCCTTGTGCCAACCTGTTCATTTCCAACTGAAGGGACATTGGGATCCTAGTTTGGAAATTCAATTAGAAAGAAATGCATTGAAATGTAAGCTGTCAACTACTCTGTATTTTTTTCCCTTATTGGAAAGCCCAAGAAAACACAGGCCCCATATTGATTTAGGATCTGTGCTCCTCCAGAGAGGGTAGGCTTCTAACTACACATAACAAAATCAGTGTCCTAGAGCAGTATTTTCACCACAAGAGAAGAAAGTAGTTTCAGAATCAGAATTGTTGTTGTTTGTTTGCTTGTTTGGCAGATCCAAAGGTCCATTTATTATCCTAGGATCTCAAATGCTTGAACTTTCTCTCAATTATGGAACATAAATGCTTTCCTTTTGGAAGCAGGACAAAGTGACCACAGTAGAAAAAATTCACAGCATCAACAAAACACACCTGCCCGGCAGAATCTCACA
Organism: Loris lydekkerianus; assembly: GCA_963574355.1. NCBI lineage: Eukaryota > Metazoa > Chordata > Mammalia > Primates > Lorisidae > Loris > Loris lydekkerianus. Next base: position 20,428 of record CAUYPK010114961.1, read on the forward strand.
TCTAGCCTAAGCAGATGAATGTTACTGAGGTATCATTTAGAGCCATTGTGTGTTATGGTCTATGTATTTCTGCTGTTCTTGATTCTAAAATAAGATGCCTAAAATATCCCTGGTCCTTTCATCTGGACATGAAGGGAATGCATGCAAAGAAAATCTCGCCTTTGCAGAGCACACATGGACATTTTCTTATTTATTTGTTTAAATAGCATTGAGTTTTGATTAACTAAAGGGAATAGCAGAGATATAGGGATTTCTTTTTCCTTTTTGAGATTTTCTAATAGGACATTTCACGAGAACTATAAAGCAGGAAAGATAACTAACTTTTCAAGCCACATTTCAATTACTTTCACAATCAAGTTGGGTTTCTTTCTTGTTCCTTGCAATATTCTTCTCTCTAAATAGGGCAGATAATTAGGTCATCAGAATAAGAAAAGAAAGTCTGAGATAAAATCCATTAAATTGCAAATTCTAACATCACTGCAAGTGTAAAAAGTGGCAACCCAGATATTTCATGTGAATTTCTTTTAAGTTCCATGCTATTTTAGAGATAATGGCCCTATCTAGAAAATAATTTGTGACTTACAGATATGACTGAGACTTTTGTCATATCATATTTCAATCCATCCCATTATTATCTTTAAAGCCAAATTAGTACATTTATGCTGAAGTTTAAAAAGTGACATTAGTTTATTACGAAAATGATAATTGCAATAATAAACATTTATTTGGGGAATTTTACTCTAAAATTTAGATGTGTACAAGTAAGGGGATCTATGTATGACAAGATAATTACACATCGAATAGTTAAAAAGCAAATTTTTCTTTTGATGATGGACAATTTCCTCCAGTTACAGCTTCATTATTTCCTAATCAAATAAACTTGAATGAATTACTTGGCTTTGCTTAGGGTTTTGGGTTGGAAGTAGCTACTTAAATAAGTAGCTGGCTTATTTAGGCATAGAAGGAATGATTTGGAAGGATGAGAGATGGAAAGTCTGGAAAGCCAGTAGAGAAAATCAGATCAGGAAGTAGCAGAACCACAGTCAGGGTCCTGCCCAGCACTTCTGTTTTGGGGCTGCCATCACTGAGCCTGGACACTGGTTGCCCCCCAGCACCAGACACTGGACATGCTGCCACAGGTATCAGGAACTATGGCAGGGAGACCTCCAGTGTTGGAGAGCTCCAGGGCTCAGTCCCTGGTCCTCTACTCATCATCATCTATCCAGATTCCCTTTGTAATCTCACTCAGTCTCATGGCTTAAAACATGATCTCTTTGATATTATGACTTCCAAATTTACATCTCTGCTTGGACCTCTTCTCTGAACCCCAGACTTCTGTGATGGACTTCACTGTATCCACTGGGATATGCCAGAGAAAACTTAACACAACATGCCCCCAAAATGAGTTTCTTTCCTTTCTGTCCTCCTCTAGCTTGTACCTGGTCATCTTCATCTTAGTGTAGGTCGCTCCATTCTTTCCCTTCTTCATTCTTCTTTTTCTCACATCTCATCTTTGATCAGTTAGGAAGTTCTTCTGGTTCCAGCGTTAGAATATGCCCAGAATCTGACCTTTTTTCTTCTCTTTTACTGCTCCCACCCTGACTTGAACCACCATCTGTCATCAGGATTATGGTACAAGCCCCCATTCAGGGTTCCTGTGTCTGTGTTTGACTTCAACCATCTGTCTCACCCTATTCCGAGTGTAGCAGACAGTTTAGTAAAGTCAAAATGTCAATCAGGTGTTTGTGTGAACATCATTTTCATTTTACTTGGCTAACTAGCTGGGAATGAGATTTCTGTGTTGTATATACATGTCTATTCAACACGATAAGAAACAGCCACTTGTCCAAAATGGCCGTACATTTTACACTCCCACCAGTAATGCATGAGAGTTCCAGTCGCTCTGCTTTCTCTCCAGCATTTGGTACTTTTAGGGTGGCTTGCTTTGTTTTCCATTCTAATAAGTTTTTAGTGACAGCTCATGGTGGCTTTAAGTTGCCTTTTCCTGATGACTAATGATCTTCAGCATCTTTCCATGTGCTTTTCTGACACTGGATGTCTTCTTTAATCAAGTGTCTAGTCAGATCTTCTGTCCATTTAAAAATTAGGTTGTTTTACTATTATTGAGGTTTGAGAGTTCTTTATACACTCTAGATATAAGTCCTTTATCAGTTATGTTATTTAAAAATATTTTCTACCAGTCCGTGGCTTGTGTCTTCATTCTTTTAATTACGTCTTTCACAAAGCAGAAGTTTTAATGTTGGTGAAGTTCAATGTATCAGTTTGTTCTTTTATGGATCACGTTTTTTCATTATATCTAGAAAATGTTTGGTCAATTAGATTTATAAATACTTTTCCAGGAAGTTTTAGAGTGCTTGATTTTACATTTAGATCTGTGATCCGTTTTGAGTTATGCAAATTTTTATAGAAGCTTTCTTTAGAATTGACAAAACTAGAAAAAAACAAATGTCCTTCAACTGGAGAATGGAGAAACAAATTGTGTTATCTCCACACAATTGCTATAAAAGAAGAACTAAGTACTTCTACAAGCAATGGCATAAATGAATCTCGAATGTATTGTATAAAGTAAAAGAAATTAGGCTCACTAGGCTACATCTTACATGAATCCATTTATTTCATATTGTTTAAAAGGAAAAATAAGAAAGAAAAAAAAACAAATCATCGATTGCCAGGGAATGGAAACAGGGGAGACAGGTTGACTACAAAGAGAGACAGGAGAACTTTTGGCAATAATGGAACTCTTCTCCACCTTGATTATGGGGGTAGTCATATGACTTTTGGTGTTTGTCAAATCTCACAGAATGTCACACAAGAAAGAGTAAATTTTGCATTGTGTAAGTTATATCCTAATAGAAAACAATTGAGTTGTATGTTTGTTACAATTGACGTACCCACACTGACACAGCATTGTCACCATTAGCTTATCCACAGTTGGGGTTCTCTCTTGGGGGCATACAATCAATGAGTTTGTACAAATGTATAATGACATATAGGTTTATCAATTATAACAAATGTACCATCTGGTGGGGATGTTGTAATGGAGGAGGTTAGGCTAAGGTGGAGACAGGGTATACAGGATACCTTCGTACCTTGCTCTCAATTTTGCAGTGAACTTAAAAATGCTCTAAAAAATAGAGGCTTTAAAAATTGCTGATGTATATCCTTATTTGATATAATAAAAATCAAAAGTAAATCAGATTATTAACTCCTTGGCTTAGAGCTATTATGTTCAAAGGGAAATTAAAAAATTTTTTTTGCAGTTTTTGGCTGGGGCTGGGTTTGAACCCGCCACCTCCGGCATAAGGAGCCAGCGCCCTACTCCTTTGAGCCACAGGCGCCAGCCTAAAGGGAAATTTTACATATTCAAGGGAGGGATAGAGAGCAAGATGGCAGCCAAGTAACAGCTTCCCTGTATCTGGGCACTGTGAGTCTGGGGAGATAAGACTCCAGGCATCTCTGGCTGGTGGGATCTGCCTATAATCATCCCTTTGAAGATACAGGGAGTTAGCGAGAGACTTCTGGACCCCAAGAGGAGGACAAAAACAGTGGAAAACTGGCAAATGGTCGCGTGTGTTCCATCAGTTTAATCCTGCTGGCAGCTGTAAGTACAGTAGCAGTGAGACTGCAAACTGGAAAGCCCTTACCTGTGAACTGTTTTGGTGTTTAGGACTTGGCACTCAGTTGAACTGCCTTGGGCAGAGCTTGAACAGGAGTGAGGAGAATTTTGGGCATTGTCTAGGGCCCCAGACTGAGCTACTGAGTCAGACGGAGCTAATAGTGTTTGGCTGTGGGCTGCAGGGAGCCATTGTGAGAAAACTGCCCTGGCAAGCTCCGCCCTCAGGGTTGCAGAGCAAGGATTGGGCAGGAGCTAGTAACCTAGTGACTGAGCAGCCTTAAGGCAGGGACTGAGCTTCCGTATAGCCTTAACCCTCAGGGGCAGAGTGAGACTGATTTTGGCACACTGGGTAAGTGGATAGCCACTTCAGCAGTGATCCCAGTGATAAGCACTTTCCTGAGAAAGCTTCCGCTTAGCAAGTTTAGAAGTTTAAAGTGCCTTTTAAGAGGGCTGAAGAGAGATTTAAGGTGTCTACCCTGTGGGGTTTGAGAAATCAGTGAGGCCTCCAGTTGTATCAGCATTGTGATTAACATCTCATACCCCAGAAGACCACCTGTTGCCCAGACAATATTCAACAAGATATATATACTGCTTTTTTGTTTGTTTGTTTGTTTTGTTGTTGTTGTTGTTTTGTTTTTTTAATTTCAACATTTTCCATAGAGATTTTTTCTTTTCTTTTTTTTTCTTACTCCATTTTTCTAGTTTAAATACAATTTCCCATTGCTGCCTTATTCAATAACTAGAACTTCATTTTTGCTAGTGTTTCTACCCCTATTATTTGGTTTTTCACCCAATTTTATCCTGTAAAGTTTTTTGTTAGCTTGTTTTGGTTTGATTTATTAGCATTTTTGTCTTTCCTCTCTACTTGGTAGAAGTGGGGTACTGTGTCAGATCAGGTTAGCAAAGAGCTGCTGACCTCAAGGGAACCACCCAACCTGGCATCCCCAGAGGTTGGGTGTTTATTCTCAGGTTGTGTCAAAGTACCCTACTGTACACCTATATTGCTCTGTCTCCCTCTTTCTGTGCCTCTCTTCTTTTGTCAATATTACATTTTATCCACCCCCTCTCCTTTCTCTATTTTCCTTTTGTTCTTTCTTTCTTTTATCCCTTCCTGCTCTTCAACCTTCTCATCCTTCTGGTCCTGTACCAAAAGCACTCATCAAAACCTTAGTCCACATGCATGGGAACTTAAAGAGCAAGAGGAAGTGAAAGGAAAATTAGGGCAAGGAAACATTTAAAAGAAATCACTCATGAAGAAGAATCAGCAGAAAACTCCTGGCAACATGAAGAACCAGTCCAGAGCCACCCCTCCAAGGGACCATGAGGTAGCTACTGCAGAGGATTCCACCTATAAAGAAATGTTAGGAATGACAGAAAGG